>JADRCD010078446.1:2979-19943 GCA_019843815.1 Montemys delectorum | reverse complement strand
TTTTTTTTTTTTCTCTCTCAGATAAGACCTTACAATCGTCTATGCTGGTCTCAAATTAGCCGTGTGTCAAGGACAGCCTTGAACTTCTGAACTCCCCACCTCCACTTTCCCAAAGCAGGGCTTACAGGCACGGATACCCTCATCAAGGCTCACCTGGCCCTGGGGATTGAATCCAAGGGCTCATGTAGGTCTCTGCATGTTCATCCCCTGTCCCGCAGGACGACCTCCTGTCTACACAGAGCCTTCACGTTGTGTCTGGGAAGTTAGGTTGGGGTTAAATGCTGAAGGTAGGTGCTGCATTTGACAGGATGATATTCCAGAAGGAGAAGGAGACAGGAATGGTAAGGATCGGCAGAAAGTGATGGTGTTAGGGAAAGGTGAAGGACAGACAGATGGAGAGCAATGCTGACCAGGGTGACTCAGTGGCTGTTAGGACACGTCCTTCCAGAGTCGGAGCTGCAAGGAGACCACAGCAGAGGGAAAGCTGAAGCCCATTCCCTGGTTGGAGCTGTGCAGTTATCCCTGGGATGTGAAGGGAGTTGATTTTTTTGCCTCCTGTATTGCAGGTGACCCAGATATTGCTGGGGCTTGTGAGCTGTGTTCTTGGAGTGTGTCTCTACCTCGGGCCTTGGACCGAGCTGTGTGCCTCTGGCTGTGCCTTCTGGTCAGGGTCTGTGGTGAGTAAGAAGCTAGCAATGAGCTCAGTGGGGGCAAAGGGAAATGGTGGCCCTGAGGTTGGAGAAAACCTTCTGAAGTACTTTTTTTTTTTTCTGGGTAAGTTTAGGAAGGGCAGGATACAGGTGACAAGTCTGTTCATATGCTGCTCTTTTCTTTGGCTTGCTTGCCTTTTGAACCCTGCTTCACTTGGGCTATTCTGGGAGCTGTTGGTGGAAGTGTGATGGGGAAACCAGCCAAAAAGGTAAACTGAAGGCCATTTTTTTTCTGGTGTCTTCTCTTTCCAGGCAATTGTAGCTGGAGTTGGTACTGTCGTCCATGAGAAGCGACAGGGAAAACTGTCCGTGAGTCTCATCCTCCTCTTTATCAACCCTATCCACCTCTACCCTCCAAAATGGCTGCCGACCCCGACTTTTCTACCTTTTATCCTGTAGTTACCAATAAAATGGGTCTTTCCTGGGGGAGGGGGGAGGGGAGCTAGAAGGGACTTGCTGACACAGCAGCAGAGGAGGTTGGGCAGGTTTGAGGCTGTGGTTCTGTGACTCTGCCGCTGATGGGCAGAATCTGCATCTGGAACTCTCTCTTCCAGGGCCACATATCACGTCTGCTCCTCCTGGCTTGCATTGCTGCATCTGTAGCTGCTACCGTTCTGGGTGTGAACAGCATAATCAAGCAAACCAGTGTCTTCTACTACGAGATCAGTTCCACATGCTACTCCTTGCTAGCCGGCATGAACAGTGGGTATGAGTCAACGTGGTTCAGTGACGACTCAGACTGGAAGACACAGAGGTGCAGAGAGTACCTGAACATGATGATGGTAAGAATGGAACCCACATAGCCATCGCTCTCAGGGACTGGAGCCCTAGAGGGCAGAAATGAACAAGCTCTGTGAACTTGGCCTTCATCTCAAGGCCTTTAGTTAGAAAGCCGTCATTGAAGTTGGGGGCATTTCTCAGACTTTTATACATGAAGACCCCTGAATTAAAGGTGGGGTTGGGGGTCAGGCTGTTGACCACCCCTCTGTCCTTTTTATTAAATGGCTATTCTGCTTACCTATTTATGGATGCATAAGACATCACCCCCAGGTAAGATAGATTTAAATGCCTCTTTGTTCATAGTTTTCATGGTTCTCTGGGGTGGCTGGGTTGAGATAGATCACACCTGGGTTTTCCTAGAGAGACAGCAGGTGTGGCCATCCAAGAGCTCACTGGGGCTGGACATTCACAGTGAGGAGGCACTAATGTGGCAGGCAGATGATGTGGCTCTGGGCTGGGCTGGTCATCCTGAGAACTTACAGCAGTTTCTTCATGTGCCTCTGGCTTCCAAGTATAGTAATCAAGTCCCAGGAGTATGGTGAGCTTGTCAAGAGTCAGGAATTGAAGCTGCCAGGCCAGTGAAGGGCTGCCCATCGATGGCGTGATGTCACTTCCACCAGTCAAGCAAGTGGATTAGAAATGGTGGCCACCTCCTCACTAGTGGATGCCACCTGCTTTACTGGAAAGTGTCCGGACTGAGTGGGGCTTTGGGAAGGTGGCGATGTGAATCAGGGGAACCAACAACACTTGACTTTGCCTCTAGAACTTGTTCCTAGCCTTCTGCATCATGTTCACGGTTGTGTGTGCCCTGGAGATTGTTGTGTCTGTGGCTTCCCTGGGACTAAGTCTTCGAAGCATGTGTGGCCGGAGATCCCAGGCCCTGGTAAGTGTTCAGGAAGGTGCTTGCTGGACAGTATGGGTCTCGGGCAGTGAAAAAGGGAAAGGAGCACGTGGGTTCGGAAGTCCCTGATCTCCATTCACCCCTCACTGTCCGTGGAGTGTAGACCCATCTCTGCCCCGGCCGGCTTCTGCTCATTCATGCCTCTCTATGGCTGCCTTCACGCTCGTTCCCCACTCTTTCGAAGTCTGTGCCTCACTTCCTCTACTCTGCCCCCCATCTTTCCTACGGGAGATCCCCTCCTGGCTGTCATTCCCTGTTCATCCTTTCTTCTGTTGATTTCAAGTGGGAAGCCTCCTTGGGCTTCATCTTCCATCCACTAATCTCCTCCTCCTATTGTCTTTTCAGAATGATGAAGAGACAGAGAAGAAGCTTCTCGGTGGGGATTCGGCACCCGCCTCCCCAGCCAAAGAGAAGATCCCTATTATCCTGTGATCTGCCCAAGCCCACATCCCTGTCCAGAGTAATCCAGGGAGGACGACACAACTATTCCCAGGGCCTCTTCAGGCCCGAAGCACATATCTACTTTTGATGTAGCCACTATCCAGCCCTCTTTCTCTTCCTCTTTCCCCACTGTCCTCACAACAATGTCCTTTCTTCCACGAACAGATAGTATGTCATTTTCTCCAACGCTGATAAAGCATAAACAACCAGAAAAAAAAATACCCTCTCACAGAAAGGTGTGGGCTCTTCATTGATACAGACAATGAGCTGGGAAAGGCTGTTCCTTGAGTTGTCCTGTGGGAAGAAGAGTGGCGGTGGAGCCTGGTGGCAGTTGTAGGCCTCTGATGTCACTCACACCCTTCTTCAGGGTTTGCATCCATTCTACTATGTAAAGTGAACATAATCCAAGTGCCTGGAATCTTCTCCGTCATTATTTAGATTCCCTTCCTGATGCATTGATGAATACTCCAGCAAACACAACTGTGGGAGATAGGGTTTATCTTATTATGCTGTCCGTCATGGTGGGGGTGTCAAAGCAGCAGGAGCTCGAAGCAGCTGGTCATATCACATCCACCATCAGAAACAGAGAATGATAAATGTGTACATACTAGTGCTTGGCTCACTTTCTCTGCTCTTAGTTCAGGATTCCATACCTAGGGAATGGTGGCTCCCGTGGTAGATGGGTCTTTCCCCCCAATTAACACAATCAAATTACTCCCACTCCCACCACACATACATGTTTACCGAGAAGCCCATCTTTCAGGTGATCCTACATACTGTCAAGTTGATTCTCCCAGAACCTGGCCCACTGCATGTCCAGGGGTCACTTGCCATAAGCAGTCCTATGCGTTTGGGTCTCATGGAATTAAAGACATATAATTTATTTAGAAGGTGTGAAGTGCCTGGCAAAAAAGTAGTGTGAAGCGTTTGTTGAGTTTCTGTCAGAGGTGAGGAAAACAAGGGAATTCTTGACTCTCAGATGACACTCAGGGGAGAGGTTCTGATTGCTGTTGGTGCTTGACTAGTTGAGGCAGTACAAAGTGATGAGCATTCCTTTGCCTCAGTATGCACTGGCACATTTGGTAGTGCCCAGTTACCTGGTCATTAGCTAAATCTCAAGACACTATGGCTTACTTAGGCAGGAGTACTTCTTAGTTGTCATTCATAGATGCCCAGAATTCTGCTTGTGAAGATTCCAGCTCATAGTATAGTGGGGGCAGTCCTGGATGCCTCAGAGGCCAAGGGAGGGCACAATTTCATCAACTTCTGAGGTGGAGTTGGAGGTCATAGGTGTTATATGTTACGATTACTATGTTCCTCTCAAAATCTATGTTGAATGTGCAATCCCCAGTGGCTCAGAATGTGACCATGTTTGGAGTCTTTCCATAGAAGTCTTAGAAGGTTGAAATGGATTTATCAGGGTAGGTCTAAATCTAACATGACTGGTCTTCTTATAGAAAGAGGACATTGTGAAGATACAGGGGGAAGAGAGCCATTTTTGAGCCAAAAAGCCCCAAGAGAAAATTGTTAGTGCCTCAATCCCAAGCATATTGTAATTAAGTCAAAAAGAGGAAGGGGAGTATGTTAGAAAAAGGAACTGATAACTTCTCAGTCAGCAAGCCTATCTGTCTGTGGTAGTATTCCTGAGAAGACATGAGTATATGCCTTCTCAGCACAGATAGGGAAATAACAACAGACCAAAATAAGAATACCACCAAGGTCCAACTTTCATGACCCAATGAGTTTCCTGAGGTTACTTATAGGAGTGTGCATTAGGGACTATTTACAGGAAGATAGATGGCTCAAAGACACCACCGTTATCTAAAACCATAGCATGAGTAACAATTTGTAAGACTTGGGATCATGGAGTTATCTACATAACTTACAGGCAGTTTGATGAAGTAGAGAACTTTCTCTAGGCAGTTTGGCTGACCTAAGCCTCCTCAGTAATCTTCCTTGCTCATATAATTTTAGAGAGTGGGGCCTTGTAAGTTTCTGGAACTCCCTGAGACTTTTGAGTTGCTTATTTCTCTATTCTTAGCAAGCCTTCCTTTAGGGCGATTTTGGTCTTAAATGAGCTACCCTCCAGAACGAAATGTTCCAATTCAGAGGAATTTTCTCTGTAACTTTCATGACATTGTCACACTGAAGGAACTGTTGGGTTTCCCATCCACCTGAGCATCCTCTATCCTCTGGAGCAGGACCTTGCCTCCTCCACTTAAGACACCGCCATTTCTGTTTCCACTCACAGTAGGTGACTCTAGTGCACCAAGGACAGCCCTATAAGAGTACCACAATTTCCAGTTTTGTATATGTGCTATCTGGGGTGGCTCTGTACATACTGAGGCAGAAGAGGGAGAACTCCAGTCACAGAAAAGAAAAGACTTAGTAGAAACCACACCTTGCTCTTGAAATCATGAAGTTGTTAGGGGCAGGAGATGTGGTATACTGTGAGTTGATATCCCAGGATGCTTTGATGCTAACATCTGTTAAAGATATGAAGAAATCTGTAGATTCATAGAAAGGAAGGTGAGACAAATTACCCTTCAAAGGATCTCGATTAGGAGAGTCATAGACTGCCATGGCCTTCAAGTGGGAGGGCAATAGAGAGATAGCTGCCATATACAGAATGATGTGGTTCTGGAAGGAAAATAAGCTCCAACTCATTTTAGTTCCAGCCATTAGGAGGCTTATAGCATCATCTCATAATTGCATGAAGGTGCCCGGAAGGAAGAGGCAAACATTTCTGTCCCATAGGACAAAGAGCTTCTTGCACTTAGAGGCTTTCAGGGGTGGGGATTTAGTGTCATACCATGTGACCTAGCCTCCAAGCCAAAATGAAGGCTGTACGTATAACTCAAGATTGTCTTAGGCCTGGACATCACGGGTAGCTGGGATGGCTCTTGGCAACAACTGGGAGGGAGAAGACTCAACTCTTTGGGAGAATGCCAGGGCCATGGCAGCTCTCTGTAGCCGGCAAGGGTTGGGGGTTGATTCCAGTGAGGATTTTGGTTAAAGGATATGCAACCTAACAGTATGTAGATGTCACATAGATGGCCTCCTGGGAAGCCTTCACATATGCGACAGGGTCACTTGAATTTCCTATCTTATTTGACTCCTGTTTTGTTGCTGCTGCTGTTGCTGTTGTTGTTATTGTTGTTGTTGCTGTTGTTGTTGTCATTGTTGTTGTTTTTAAAGTTATTTCTTTGTGTAGGCATGCATATGTGAGTGCCAGTGCCTGCAGAAAGAGGTCAGAAGAGGGCATGGCATTCCCTGGAAGCTGGAATTATAGGTAGTTGTGACCCACCATGTGGGTGCTGGGAGCCAAACTCCCATCCTCTAAAAAAAGCAGTACCAATTTTACCTCTTTGTCATTCAGCATGAGATTTTGGAATAGAGTCTTTAGTCCAAAGAAACAGAGGCAAAGCTGAATCAACGTCAAAATCAAAGAAGGCCTTATGTCCCTCCCATGCTCCAGTGGTATCAACTTCTGTTTCAGTATTTCTACCCCAGTCTTATGCAGCCAAGATTGGAGAAATTCTCTTGGCTTTTCCATTCTATAAAACAAACATCAGTTTGTTTGCCTTTTGTTTTGGTGGTTTTTGCATGAAATGGTCTCCGGCAGAGTTTAGCAACCCTTTTTTTCCCACTTTGTGGGAGGGTGGCTTCCTGTCTATCTGGTTTTTCTTCCCCAATGTCCTCTGTGCCTGTCTTACTGTGGACCTCCACCTCTACCCAGTGAATAACATAGAAACTTCTTTGGATATGTTTTTCTTCTCTGTAGACATGTCACTTCCCCTCCTACTTTTGTTTAGTTGGAAAAGCCAGCATCTGTCTCTCTTCAGAAAGCTTTGCTTTACCAGTAAAATTGTGTATACAGATGGGAATGACTCAGGGTCCTTGATGGAGTCCTGAAACCGTCTCCAGCCTGTTTGTATATAATACTTTTAATGGCATTTTCAAATCCACAGGGCATAAACAGGAAAGGGTTCCCCCTTCTCCCCCTTGTCCTCCTCCCTTCCCCTCTCCATTTTTCCTTCTATGCATTCCACTGGCTCTTGGGTCCTCTAACCTCAGGATCAGATTCCAGCTTTCACAAACTGGCTATTAAAAGGGTGTGCTTGTTGGTATTTTTGTCAACTTGACATGAACGGGAAGCTCAGTTGAGCAAATGCCTCCATCAGAGGGGCCTGTATGCAAATTTATGGGACATTTTCTTGATTAATGATTGATGTGGGAGATTATGCCTACTGTGGGCAGTGCCACTCATGGGCAGGTGGTTCTGGTTGTGTAAGATAGCAGACTGAGAAATCTATAGGAAGCAAACCAGTCAGCAGCACCCCTCTGTGACATCTGCTTCATTTCCTGCCTCTTCTGTGAGTTCCTGCCCCAATTATCCTTCATCCAATGGGTGTTTTTGGCTTTGGTTTATAAGCAGTGGGTGATGGGCACATGCACTATTATTGCCTAGTCTCGGAAGTACTTTGGAATTTCCCTGCTCTCCACTCCATTATCTGTCTGGGTTTTTCTAACTGCCTGGAAAACCTTTAAAGGAGAGGAATCTGAGCCGAAGGCAGGAAGCCACTCCTTGTAGCAATCTTCTACCCTTTCATGGCAAGTCTCTTTAGATATTTCTGATAAAACTCTTTGCCTCCAACTCTGCAGAGAAGATTTCAGACTTTCATATCTAAAGAAGAGACTGAAAACAAAAAAAGCAACAAAGCTTTAGGAATGCTTAACAAACCCATTTCCCTTCTGAAGTAGGAAGATAGTCTCTAAGTAGCCACTTTTAGGAGAAACTTGCTATACTTCGGTAACGTCTGCTGCCTCTTTAAATGTCTCTCAAAGTGCTTTTAGGGATGGGTTCTGTTCTGACTTGCCTTGAACCTTCAGCCTTTCAGAGAAATATCCAAGGATCAGCCAAAAGCTCTGAGTCATTCTTACGTATTTCTTTGAGATGATCCAAAACAATCTTTACTCTTTTTAATGCAAAACTCTCTCAAAGGTATTTGTAGCCATACCATTTGTTTGCTTATTTGTCAAATGTGTGACATATGAACTTGAAATGAGAATGGAGTGAGGGCCCCCATCCCCACCCACATGGTAAATGAGACTCTCCTATCCAAACACCTGTGAGTTCCCCAGTCAAAGCAGCTTGCTTTCTTTATTGGGAAAAACCACAGCTTTGAGTATTACTTCTAGGGCTGCCCTTACTTGCTGCACAAAATAAACCTCGCTCTGCTCTTATGTCTCCTTATGTTCATCAGCTCTGCCATCACTAAGAGATGAAGCCATTGCATTTCTTCCATAACTGGAATAAGACACTAAAATCCCTTGTCTCCACTTGGAACATCTTCATGGTTTACCATTCAGTTCATCTCTCTCTACTTCCCCATTGCTTATGATTTTCCTCCTACCTCTTCTTTTCCCTTTCTTCTCTGCCCATGGGAAATATTTTGTTATCTACTGATGTCCCTAGAAACTTTTATTTTAAAAATACATGCATGTGTCCATCAATCCTCACCAGGAAAGCTTCTTATTGAGGTAGATGGCAATGAACACAGAGACTGTGACTAGTCAAGGTGCCAAGAATAAGAGACTGTGGATGCATCCCAAAATGGAGCATCTATATGACACCTCCTCTACCCATGGTTCAGGGAGAATCACAGAAGGGGCAGAAAGATAAATGCCATAGGCAGGGGACAGCTATGAGGAAGCAGTGTTCTCTAGATACAGCAAGACAGTTGCACAAATGAACGACAGAACTTGAGACAGCATACACAAGACCTGCACAGGCTCTGGCCAGACAAAATTCCAGCACGGAAGGGGAAGGGACACTAAGTCCCATCCCTAGCGAAGGAGCTATCAGCAATTGATAGCTACTGGGAGAGAGAAGGTTAGGTTCCTTAAGGATGTGGTTCCTAGTGGGTTGACCACACGTTCAAGAGTATCTGGACAGCATGAACTATACTTGATAGGAAGAAAAATAAGAAGAATCAGGAGGAGCAGGGAGGGGAAGAAGAAAGGGAAGGAGGGGAGGAGGGGGGAGAAGGGAAGAAGGAAGAGGAATCAAATTTGGATATGTAGGGAAGGGAAGATGGATCTGGGAGGAGTGGAGAGATGGGGTAAATATGATCAAAATACATTTTTTCATTTAAAGACATTAACTATGATAATAAAATTTATTTATTCATAATTAAATTCTATAATAATTGATATCTTATTCCTCTATCTGAAAAATATACTACTGTGAGAAAGCAAGTGATTCTTGTTTTAATTTCAGTTCTATCATGATTTATTTTAATCCTATTAACTAGATGTTACAATGCATTTGACATTTGTGTGAGTTTACTGAGGTCTCTATAAAGAAAAAGATGTCCTTACAATTCAGATCATTGTTTTTCATCCTCCAAGTACAAGCTTTATAGTTTCTTCCTTTTTAGAATTAATTTTTAAAAATTATCATGAGAATTATGAAGTTCATATGCTATTTTCATACATGTATATAATTATATTTTACATATATTCACCCCATTAGCCTCTCCTGTTCCCTCTCCCATCTCCTACTGGGCCTTTTCGTTCTCCATAATAATTGTGTTTCTCCAACTATGCCAAATATATATATATTTGTGTGTGTGTGTGTGTGTGTGTGTGTGTGTGTGTGTATTTCTACATACATACATACACACATACAAATATATAAGATCTAGATCTTGCATATGAGAGAATGCATGTGGTATTTATCTTTTTCCTCCATTGCTCTCCTTGTCCACTACTCTTCCTTCCCGATCTTGCACTTATGTGTCTTTAGCTGTGTGGCTTATTTCTGGGCCCTCTAGTCGATTCTATTGGTCTGTATACCTGATTTTCTTGCCAGTACTATGACTATTCATGTCAAACGGCTCCATATAATAACTTGAAATTGGGTGTGATGATAACTACAGCATTATTTTTATTTTTCTTGAGGATTGCTTTGGCTGTATATGGTTTTTGTGGAGTCTTGAATGGAAACCACTCTGGACACTATGGAAATCAATAAACTTTCTTGGAAAAATTTTAAACTGAAATTATTATATAGCTCAGCTCTCTCTCAGCTACATAGCTCATATATATGTGTATATACATATATACATATATATGGCTAAAGGACCATAAGTCAATGTCCCAAAGATGTATTTTGCCAATTTTTGGAATCAGTCTAGATATCCATAAAGAGATGAATAGATAAAGAAACTGTGATGCATATATATGCTAAAGTTGTTATTATTATCATTCAGGGCACAATGGAGTTTTATTTGACCATAGAGAAGAATTAAAGAATGTTTGGGCTGTTCTTGCTTCTCTGAGACTTTTGATTTCCATCATTAAGTTGTTTACTGGTGATGTGTCTGATTTATTTTTTTAAGATTTATTTATTATTATATGTAAGCACACTGTAGCTGTCTTCAGACACTCCAGAAGAGGGCATTAGATCTCATTATGGTTGGTTGAGAGCCATCATGTGGTTGCTGGAATTTGAACTCAGGACCTTTGGAAGATCAGTCAGGGCTCTTAACCACTGAGCTATCTCTCCAGTCCCCATCTCTGATGGTTTTTTAACTGTAAAAACTTTTATTTTAATTTATTTTTTGGTAATTTCTTATGTGAATACAACGTATTTAGAGTGTATCCACCCCCTGCTCTTCCTCCAAGTCTATGACTTTAAAATGCTACACTCATAGCTGTTTTCTTCCATTTTAGAACTGTCTTTCCCCCAGCCAGCAAGATGGCACAGAAGACAAAGTCTCTTGCCACATATCTTACTCAGGGTTTCTATTCCTGCATAAACATCATGACCAAGAAGCAAGCTGGTGAGGAAAGGGTTTATTCAACTTACGTTTCCACATTGCCGTTCATCACCAAAGGAAGTCAGGACTGGAGCTCAAGCAGGTCAGGAAGCAGGAGCTGATGCAGAGGCAATGGATGGATGTTCCTTACTGGCTTACTTCCCCTGGCTTGCTCAGCCTGCTCTCTTATAGAACCCAGGACTACCAACCCAGGGATGGCACCACCCACAAAGGGCCCTCCCCGCTTGATCACTAATTGAGAAAATGCCCCACAGCTGAATCTCATGGAGGCGTTTTCTCAACTGAGACTCCTTTTTCTGTGATAACTCCAGCCTGTGTCAAGTTGACACACAAAACCAGCTAGTACACCACATAAGCCTGGTGACCTGAGTTTGATCCCTGGAACTCACATAAAGGTGAAAGGAAAGACAAGAGACAACTTCACGATGTTGTTCTCTGACTTCCACACTCATGCTGTGGCACCTCCTGGTCTCTGCACATCCTTTTCTGGTAAGCCACACTTCCATTTTCACTTTATTCTAGAAATTTAAAGTTTTCCTTTTTGATTTTTGAGTGACCCTTTGACCACTTAGGAGTGTACTCTTTAGCCTCCATATTTCTACAGTGATGTCATTTCTCTTGCTATTGATTTTGATTTTTATTCTATGGGATACGATATTTTCATAATCGTGAGACTTTTTTGTGATTTAAATGTGATCCACTTGAGGAATAATTATATGTGGGGTGAAAATAATGTATATTCTACAGTTATTGTATAGAATACAATAGAATTCTGTAGATGTCTCTTAAGTTCATTTGATCTATGGTACAGTATAATTCAGAAATTTCTCTGATTTTTTTTTAACCCAGATGACCTATATACTGATGAGAGTAGGTTTTTTTTTTCACTCATTCATTGTTATTGGACCATCTGGCCCTTTATATCTGGTAGTGTTTGCTTTGTGAATTTGGCTGCACCAATGTTCACTGCACCTATATTTATAGCAGTAATTATATCTTGAAGGGTAGGTCCTCTTAATATGGGGAGGGTTTCTTAGTCTTTTTTGATTGATTTTTGTTTGAAGTCTATTTTGTCAAATGTGCCCATAATTTTTTCTATTTATCAGGAGCTTCTACTTGTTTGGTATTTTCACTTCTAACCCTTCCCTTTCAGTGGGTGTATGTCCTTGCCAGTAAGTTCCAAATTTTGCAGACAGTAGAAAGCTGGATCTTGTCTTTAAATCCAGTCCTAGAGCTGAAAAGAGAAAGCACACATAGCACAGAAGTTGAGGAGGGGAGTGTGGAGGGTTCCCTGTGGGATACTGCAATGGGAAGACGGACCAAAAAGCTTGAGTGAGATAGGACAACTGGACACCCACAGAGCCCCATACCCTCTTTTTGCAGTGTCTTGTGTCAGGGGCATGATCCCAGAGTCAAGTGCAGGGTCACATGGCCAAATAAAGCTTTCAGCAATTGAGAAGAAAAACAGTTCTGGGGGGCAAACTCAGCAGCTAGTCCCACAGTCCCCAGAGGAGGCTCTACCCCAGGTGCTCTAGCACACCCAGGATCTTAGGATCAGGGGTCAGGAGAACACAACATCTGTTTCAAGACTACTGGGAGTAACTGGGACCAGCAGGATCCAGGGACGCAGGAACCCCATCTGACCAGTGGCTCAAGTTCCTTCCAGTCTGTGCCTGTCTACCTTGGATGAGAACTCAGCAGCCAGCCCCACAACGCCCAGAGGAGGCTCCACTCCCAGGCTATCTAGCACAACCAGGATCTTAGAATCCCAGGATCCCAGAAGCTTGATCACACCAGGATCTCAGGGTCTCAGAGGCAGCTTGACTCCCAGGAACTCTGACACACCCAGAATCTCAGGACCACAGGATCCTGGAATCACAGAATCACAGAGATAGCTGGACTCTGAGGAGTTCTGACACAACCAGGATCACAGGAAGGACAGTCTCCAGTCAGATATATAGAGGGCAGGTAGAACTAGAGATAATCAGCTGGAAGGAGACAAGCATAAGAACATAAGCAACAGAAACCAAGGTTACTTGACATCATCAGAACCCAATTCTCCCACCATAGCAAGTCCTGGATGCATCATCACACAAGAAAAGCAAGATTCAGCTCTAAAATCACTTCTCATGATGATGGTAGAGGACTTTAAGAAGGACATAAATAACTCCCTCAAAGAAATACAGGAGATACTAGATATATCTTTGAGTCATAATCTTTCATATGTGTGCTTTTCTATACTTTCTTTGCTGTCTTTTAGAAAGAAATAAAGCTAAACTGCTCACTATGAAATAAATAAATAAATAAATAAATAAATAAATACAGGAGAACACAGGTAAACAGGTAGAAGCCCTTAAAGAGGAAACACAAAAATCCCTTAAAGAATTACAGGAAAATGCAATCAAACAGGTGAGGGAAATGAACAAAGTCATCCAGGATCTAAAAATGGAAATAGAAACAATAAAGAAATTGAAAACCTAAGAAGAATACAAAAAAAAAAAAAAACAATAAAGAAGACCAAACCTAAGGATAACAGGTATAGAAGAGAGAGAAGACTCCCAACTTAAAGGGCCAATAAATAAGTTCAAAAAAATTATAGAAGAAAACTTCCCTAACCTAAATAAAGAGATGACCATGAACATACAAGAAGCCTACAGAACTCCAAATAGACTGGAGCAGAAAAGAAGTTCCTCCCGTCACATAATAATCAAAACACAAAATGTACAAAACTAAGAAAGAAAATTAAAAGCAGTAAAGGAAAAAGATAAAGTAACATATAAAGGCAGGCCTATCAGAATTACACCAGACTTCTCACTAGAGACTATGAAAGCCAGAAGATCCTGGGCAGATGTCATACAGACCCTAAGAGAACACAAATGCCAACCCAAGCTACTATATCCAGCAAAACTCTCAATTACCATAGAGGGAGAAAACAAAATATTCCACAACAAAACCAAATTTGCACAATATCTTTCCACAAATCCAGCCCTACAAAAAATAATAGATGGAAAACATCAACACAAGGAGGGAAACTACACACTAGAAAAAGCAAGAAAGTAATCTTTCAACAAATCAAAAAGAAGATAGGCACACAAACATAATACCACCTCTAACAACAAAATAAGAGGGAGTTGAAAATAAATAAATAAATAGATAGATAGATAGATAGATAGATAGATAGATAAGTAAGTAAGTAAATAAATAAATAAATAGGATAAGGAAGGACACTTCATACTGGTCAAAGGAAGAATCTTCCAAGATGGACTTTTAATTCTGAACATCTATACCCCAAATGCAAGGGCACCCATATTTATAAAAGAAACTTTAGTAAAGTTCAAAGCACACATTGCACCCCACACAATAATAGTGGGAGACTTTGAAACCCCATTCTCATCAATGGACAGATCATGGAAACAGAACCTAAACAGAGACACAGTGAAACTCAAATGGATCTAACAGATATTTATAGAATATTTCATCCTAAAGCCCACATACATGTGGAAGGTTAACAACGCTCTACTGAATGATAACTTGGTCAAGGAAGAAATAAAGAAAGAAATGAAAGACTTTTTAGAATTTAATAAAAATGAAGACACATCATTCCAAAATTTATGGGACACAATGAAAGCAGTGGTAAGAGGGAAACTCATACCTCTAAGTGCCTCTAAAAAGAAACTGGAGAGAGCTTGCACTAGCAGCTTAAGAGTAGATCTGAAAGCTCTAGAACAAAAAGAAGCAAATACACCCAAGAGGAGAAGATGACAGAAAATAATCAAACTCAGGGCTGAAATCAACCAAATAGAAACAAAAAGAACTATAAAAGAATCAACAAAACCAGGAACTGGTTCTTTGAGAAAATCAACAAAATAGATAAACCCTTAGCCAGACTAACTAGAGGGCACAGAGACAGTATCCAAATTAATAAAATCAGAAATTAAAAGGGAGATATAAAAATGGAAACCATGGAAATTCAAAAAATCATCAGATCCTACTACAAAAGTTTATACTCAACTAAATTGGAAAATCTGGATGAAATGGACAATTTTCTAGACACATACAAGGTGCCAAAGTTAAAACACAATCAGATAAACCGTCTCAACAGCCCCATAACCCTTAAAGAAATAGAAGCAGTCATTAATAGCCTCCCAACCAAAAAAGTCCAGGACCAGATGGATTCAGTGGAGAATTCTATCAGACGTTTAAAGAAGACCTAATACCAATACTCTTCACACTATTTCACAAAATAGAAACAGAAGGTACATTACCCAATTCATTCTATGAAGCCACAACTACACTTATTACACCTAAACCACACGAAGACCAAATGAAGAGAACTTCATACCAATCTCCCTTATGAACATTAATGCAAAAATACTTAATATAATTCTTGCCAACCAAATCCAAGAACACATCAAATGATCATTCACTACCATCAAGTAGGCTTCATCTCAGGGATGCAGCAATGGTTCAATATACAGAAATCCATCAACATAATCCAGTACATAAACAAACTCACAGAAAAAAACATATGATCACTTCATTAGATGCTGAAAAAGCATTTGACAAAATTCAGCATCCCTTCATGTTAAAAGTCTTGGAAAGAACAGGAACTCATGGCCCATACCTAAACACAGTAAAAGCAATATACAGCAAACCAGTAGCCAATGTCAAACTGAATGGAGAGAAACTTGAAACAATCCCACTGAAATCAGGGAGTAGACAAGCCCGCCCACTCTCTCCCTATCTATTCAACGTAGTACTTAAAGTTCTAGCTAGGACAACTAGACAACAAAAGAAGGTCAAAGGGATACAAATTGGAAAGGTAGAAGTCAAAATATCACTATTTGCAGATGATATGATAGTATACTTAAGTGACCCCAAAAATTCCACCAGAGAACTCCTAAACCTGATAAATGACTTCAGAAATGTGGCTGGCTATAAAATTAACTCAAACAAATCAGTAGCCTTCTTCTACTCAAAGGATAAACAGGCTGAGAAAGAAGTTAGAGAAATGACACCATTCACAATATCCACAAATGATATTACATACCTTGGTGTGACTCTAACTAAGCAAGTGAAAGATCTATATGATAAGAACTTCAAGCCTATGAAGAA
This sequence comes from Montemys delectorum, assembly GCA_019843815.1. Lineage (NCBI taxonomy): Eukaryota > Metazoa > Chordata > Mammalia > Rodentia > Muridae > Montemys > Montemys delectorum. Next base: position 4,149 of record JADRCD010078446.1, on the reverse strand, counting down.
AGAAATCGAAGAAGATCTCAGAAGATGGAAAGATCTACCATGCTCATGGATTGGCAGGATTAATATAGTAAAAATGGCCATCTTGCCGAAAGCAATCTACAGATTCAATGCAATCCTCATCAAAATTCCAACTCAGCTCTTCATAGAGTTAGAAAGAGCAATTTACAAATTCATTTGGAATAAAAAAAAAAAACCCAGGATAGTGAAACTATTCTCAACAATAGAAGAACTTCTGGTGGAACCACCATCCCTGACCTCAAGCTGTACTACAGAGCAATAGTGATAAAAACTTCATGGTATTGGTACAGAGACAGGCAGGAAGATCAGTGAGTGGAATAGAATTGAAGACCCAGAAATGAACCCACATCTATGGTCACTTGATCTTTGACAAAGGAGCTAAAACCATCCAGTGGAATAAAGACAGCATTTTTAACAAATGGTGCTGATTGAACTAGAGGTCAGCATTTAGAAGAACGCAATTCAATCCATTCTTATCTCCTGTACAAAGCTCAAGTCCAAGTGGATAAAGGGCCTCCACATAAAACCAGATACACTGAAACTTATAGAGGAGAAAGTGGGGAAGACCCTTGAACATATGGGCACAGGGGAAATTTTCCTGAACAGAACACCAATGGCTTGTGCTGTAAGATCAAGAATCTACAAATAGGACCTCATAAAACTGCAAAGCTTCTGTAAGGCAAAGGACACTGTCAATAAAACAAAAAGACAACCAAAAGATTGGGAAGAGATCTTTACCAATCCCACATCTGATAGAAGGCTAATATCCAATATACACAAAGAACTCAAGAAGTTAGACTCCAGGGGGCTGGTGAGATGGCTCAGTGGGTAAGAGCACTGACTGCTCTTCCGAAGGTTCTGAGTTCAAATACCAGCAACCACATGGTGGCTCACAACCACCCATAATGAGATCTGACGCTCTCTTCTAGTGTGTCTGAAGTCAGCTACAGTGTACTTATGTATAGTAATAAATAAAATAAATTAAAAAAAAGAAGTTTGACTCCAGAGAACCAAATAACCCTATTAAAAATAGGTATAGAGCTAAACAAAGAATTTTCAACTGAGGAAAATCGAATGTCTGAGAAGCACCTAAAGAAATGTTCATCATCCTTAGTCATCAGGGAAATGCAAATCAAAACAACCCTGATATTC
>JADRCD010078444.1:0-10561 GCA_019843815.1 Montemys delectorum | reverse complement strand
CTGGTTGGTGGTCCAGTGTCAGAGAAATCTTAGGGGGTCCAGGTTAATTGAAACTGCTGGTCCTCCTATGGGGTCACCCTCCTCATCATCTTCTTCCAGCTTTCCCTTAATTCAACCACAGGGGTCAGCAGCTTCTGTCCATTTTTTGGGTGCAAATATATCTGCATCCAATGCTTTCAGCTGCTTGTTGGGTCTTCCGGAGTGCAGTCATGATAGGCTCCTTTTTGTAAGCACTCCACAACCTCAGTAATAGTGTCAGGCCTTAGGACCTCCACTTGAGCTGGATCCCATTTGGAGCCTGTCTCTGGACTGTCTTTTCCCCAGGCTCCTCTCCATTTCCATCCCTGCAGTTCTTTCAGTCAAGAAGAATTATGGGTCAGAGTTTTGACTGTGGGATGGTCCCTTACTTGATGCCCTGTCTTTCTGTTGGAGGTAGGCTTTTTTAAGTTCCCTCTCCCTACTGTCAGGCATTTCATTTAAGGTCCCTCTCTTTTAGTCCTGAGAGTCTCTCACCTCCCAGGTCTCTGGTGCATTGTAGAGGGTGCCTCCAACTTCCTATTTCCTGAGGTTGCCTGTTTCCATTCTTTCCTCTGGCCCTTAGAGCTTCAGTCCTTTTCCCTCACCCAATACCAGATCAGGTTCCCCTCTTCCCATCCCCCCCTGCCCTGCCCCATGTCTCCCTATCCAGTGTCCCTCCCAAGTCCCTCCCCCAACCCCTGTCTAATAATGCTTTTTTCTCCCTCCCAAGTGGGACTGAGGCATCCTTTCTTGGGCCCTTCAGCTTGTTGACCTTTTTGGCCTTCGTCTTAAAGCACCTGCCAGAATCAGTTAGAGAAAGCATCCTCTCTTCCAGACTCTTTGTAGCCTCATCATTCATTAGGAATCAAACGAGGTTCTGCCCCCTATCTCTACCCATCCCTTTCATGCCTAGCTTGGAGACACCCTGAGGGAAGCATGGACCTGAGACCCTCATTCCCAACTTCCAGCAGCATGAGTGCTGGCTGAATACACAAGAGACTGAGAAACACAGCAATCATACCAGACTCTTCTGCTTTCCAAATTGGAAAACATAGACTGAGGATTCCCATTATGGACTAGGTTCTGCCTCCTCTGAACAATGTATTGGGGGCACTCTGAGCATCCCATCTGCAAGACAGACAAGCAGTGCTGCAATATCTTACCCAAATTGACCATTGACTTATACTCAAATGTTGACAATATAGAGGGGATATTATTAAGAAGCTAGCAGGAGAGAAGGGTGGTGAGCAGGGGGGGGTGGGAACAGAGGTTTGGGTTTTTTTGTTTGTTTTTGTTTTATTTTTTTCTGTTTTTTTGGAGGGGAACCTGGGAAAGGAGATACTGTATGACATGTAAATAAAGAAAATATCTAATAAAAATTATTATAATGTTGAGCCAATAATAAAATGGATGTTGATTAAGAAACGAAACTTGAGATTTCCAAGTAAAATAAATATAATCTTTTTACTTAAAAAAAAAAAAGAAGCTAGTAGTAAATACAAATTGTTGGCTGTTGCATTATGAAAAAATGGCAATATCATGATAGGTATAGACTGTATAAAACATAATACTAAGAGTATTGGCAATCAGGATACAACATCACTAGAAGAGCTTTCTCAAGGGACAAGGGTTATAGCTTGTCCCCTCTTAGATATTGGAAAGTATGAACTTGAAGCTGAGCTTCTCCAGAGAGTGAGGCCTGGGAGATTTCCCAAATCCATTCACTGGGCTTAATATACAATAACTTCAATAGAAAGGTTTGATGTGCTTAAGTGTCAAAAATAGATTATAAGAAACAATGTAATGCCCAATATTTTTAATAGATATTTGAAAGAGCTATTATATATAATCATATTATCTTAAAACAATGTGCTTTTTTTATTGGTAAAAGGAACAATGGTGAACAGTAACACCACAATAAATACAAAGACAGATTAAAAGTAATTCCTTCCCATCTCTCATTTTCACTTTGTACATTTTTCTTTTCTTAGACCTGATGGTGAAATAAGGCTTGCAAAGATCACAATTGTTGAACTATATTGAAATAATTGAAATATATTTTAAAAGAAGGCAGACTTCACAATTTGCAGTTTAAATATAAACTTTTCTGAATCTTGATTTTTTTTATTGTGCACAGAATAAAGAAGTACAGTGTTTGAAAACTCAAATACAAATCAAACACTATTGGCTCCTTTTCAGGATTAGAAACAAAGTTTAAAATACTCACACACACATTGTTCTTTTGTTTATAATATGGCCTTTTCATATTATTGACTGAATCTTATATAAAATATTTGTAGTTATTTGATAATAACATTAAATACTCTGAAACCAATGTATGATTGGATACCTGGGAATGAAATCTAGGCCCTGATACAGATTCTACAAGTTCTCTGAAGATAAGCTTTGTTTCCAACCCAGTTGTTCAATTTTTTAATTATCTAATAGAAATAGGAAAAATAATATGTATTGACAGTTCTCAAAAGGGAAAAAAATTGAATTGGAGACCCGCAGAGAAAGATGACTCAGAGGTCAAAGAGCTTGCCACATAGTTCTGATAACCTAATTAGGATGTGCAGGTTTTACATAAAGCTAAAAAGAAAATGTCCTCTGACTTCCAAAAATATAGTACAACATACTGTCCCTTACACACCCAGCCTCGATACACACAAGCATAGTGAATGCAATAATAATAATGAATAAACTTTTAAAACTGAAATGCACTAACACATTTATTTAAGAAAATGGTCAACCTTCGATGTCAGATAAATGCAAATAAATACTATAGTAAGATATTATCTCTTATTATTTAGAATAATTGTTATCAAAAATAAGGGGTTGAAGAGATGTTTCAAGGGAGAAAAAAACTTGCTGCTTGTCCAGAGAACCCAAGTTTGTATTGTACTACCCATATCATGTGGCTAATGACTGCCTTAAATGGTTACATATTCCCATAAATACACATAATTAAATAATAACAGTGAATAAATATACAACTGATACATGAGCTGCTTAGTCAGCAAAAATGTCACAGGTACATCTTTCCTGTTTCCCTTGCCTTCTTCCTATTTTTCTCCTGCTTGCTCTGTAGTCTACATACACTGCTCAACTGTTCTAAGAGACTCTTCCCAAAAGAAAGTTGTATGTCTCTGAAAATTCCTTTCAGTCACAAGGGGTTTTATTTCTTTTGTTTGTCAGCCTCATTGGCCCTTTCCTTCCCACACCTCCATCCTTTTCCATAGAGTTCTCTGAGCCCTGCATAAGACAGAGAGTTTTGATGGAAATATACCATAAAATTGAGAATTACAAGACTGTCCCTATACTCCTCCATTATTCATTTACTATTCTAGCCACAAACTTTGACAACATTGATGTTTGAACTGACCCTATAATTTTACCTTTATTTAGGGTATCTTGTAATTATACTGCATAAATACCTTTCAGATTACTTTTTTAAAATGCTGCCTTAAATTTAACATTTTGCTATGTTTTCATGAGTGAAGGGTTCACTTTATTTTTTGACAGAATATCCTTGTGTCATCTGGATGCAATGAAGTTTTCCTCCATTTACCTAATAAAGAACATATTTTTTTTTTTAACATTTTGGTATTAAGTAAAGCCACTATAAACATCCACATGTAGGTTTTGTACAAATATGCTCATTTCATTTAAATAAACAGCACAGAATTAAACTGTTGGAGTATATGATAAAAGTAATTTGACTTTGTACCAATAATTAGTTAGTATATTAAAATTTATATGCAATTGTCATAATTATCAAACTATAATTCTTTTAACAATAAACTGATTTAATATATCACTTCTGATTTAATGTTAAAATTAATTTTCAAAATTAGCTTACTATGAAGAAATCACTGGCTTCCAGACTAAGAGTTTTGGATATATTCCCACATTTAACACTCGATATAGTTAAGGAATATGTGTATTACATGTGAACACAAGGATTCTCATGCAAACAGTTCAATGGACTCAAATTAACATAATACAAGCAGCCACAGAACCCGCTACACATATTGTAACTGTCACAAGATGTCTATAGGGCTATGTAAACCGTCACCTGGGCTGAAGCAACATTGATCTGAGCTATATTGAGGCCATTTAAGAGACCTGTTCCATTCTGGTCAAAGGAATAGAATCTATATCTCTGACTTTGGGTGGAGATCTAACCTCCAAGCTATCCAAAGGAAAAGAATAAATCCAGTTGTGCCTGTCGATCAAATAGTAGAAGCTACTCCTCTGAAAGTCTAATTGTCTATAAGTGATGTTAAAGAAATGGAAGGAATAGTTATCCCATTAATTAAATGATACGTTTTTTTTCCTATACAAAAAGTCTACTCATAATACATCAAACTACAGTAATGAGTCTGAATTGAGCCTGTCAACTTTAATGAATACTCAGAAAAGCAAAAGATTCTTCTGGTCGTCTGTGCTGTCTCTTTCAGCTACTATACATATTGACATTATTTTGGACAGGTTTTCCCTGAGGATCTGGACTTTCTCCTTCCTCCACTGTCTTGCTTATTTCAACTGACTGCTTGCCTAACTCAAACTGTGCCATTTCTCTAGTTCTTCTTTATCTCCTTCTTCTAAAAAACTGTCAAGAGTTAGAGCTAGCCTGTCCTGCTGTTTTCCTTTCAAAATCTAATAAAAGTGTCCTTGAACACGAAAACCAAACAAAAGCTTCCAAACAAACAGAAACTCTAGTAAAAAAAAAAATACTGGTGAAGCTCTGCATTAAAAAGGGAGTCTTTTACACTATTGGGGGAATACAAACTATATTATGGTCATAAAAATGCTGTGGAGGCTTCTCATACACACTCACACATACAGACACACACACACACAAACAGACACACAATAATTCAATATTTCCACTATTGGGGGAATATACTGAAGAAATAAAATCAGTTCATCAGAGACACATCTGCACTTCCATGTCATTATTCTGTTATTTATAGTATCTAGGAAATACAGATAAACTAAGCCTCTATACACTGATGACTGCATGAAGAAATTTTGATGTATATGTAATATGTCAAGCTAGACGATGATAAACATAGGCTGGGTTTCTGGTATTTGTGACAACTTATCCCCTGCTTATCTGTAGAGAGCCACGCCCGAGCTGGCTATCGCCATTACAAGATGGAACCAGCATCCGGTGTCTTCTCCCTGTAAAAATGTAGTCTGCGCATATGCTAAGGGTCAGAGCGCGCCAAGTCACAGCCTATCCCAGGGCATCACATGAGGTAATGAGCAAACAGCCAATCAGAAATGAACACGCCACTCCAGGGTGTATATAAGCAGTGCCTTTTCAGGGTTTGGGGTCTTCCTCTTGAAGATGCAATAAACACTTGCTGCAGAAGGATCCTGGTATCCGCGTGAGTTCTTGCTGGTGAGATGATTGTGCGGATTACACTTATCCCTATTCATATGGATGAAACTCTAGATGATTTTATTAAATAAAATAAGCCAGTCACAAACTGACAAAAATGGATTATCTAACTCATATTTAATTTAAGATGTAACCCTGATAGAACTTTACAGTAGAATGATGAATAAACGAGGCTGCATAGAATTAGGAAGAGAGAGGGGGAGGTTTAGCAATGGGAATTAAGGGGTAGTTCAATATGAATAAGAAATTCTGGCAGATTATTATATGGTAGGGTCATAGTATACAGAGGTTTTACCTCAAAACTCTAGGTAAAATTGTGTAAACATTTGTGACATAAGGAATTTGTAAACATTTGAAGAACTTTGTAAACTGTATACTTGTATCATATCAGCACATGGTACAAATTAATACATGGAGATATTGTGTTACTATATTTGAGTTAAAAATAAATTTTATTTTTCCTGGTTTACCTCATGGCTTGCTGTAATGGAATGGTGTGCCTATTTATCCCCATTCGTATGTTGAAATTCGAGCTGCAAGTGACTGTATTAGTAGGGAGCTTTAAGAAGATAACTGGTATTTAAACGAAGTCTGATTAATGAGGCCATAGGGAGATGGCCAGTTCTTACCCTACATGAGAGCGCAGTTGCAAGAAACAAGCTATGTAAAAAAAAAAAAAAGTCTCTCATAATATTCTCATTTTGTTGACACATTCCTTTTTTTAGATTTATTTATTTTATTATTTATTTTATGTGTATGAGTACACTGTACCTGTACAGATGGCCGTAAGCCATCATGTGGCTGTTGGGAATTGAACTCAGCATGGCCCTGCTCTCTCCAGCCCCCCTGGTTCTGGCTCCACTAGCTCAGGTCCAGTTGACACATTGTTGCACTGCTCATTTTACTAAATAATGTCAAGGGAACTACCAATGTTTATGAGAAATGTGGATCCTTTTCATTTTGCTACTGCAGTTCAAGTACACAGAGACACATTAATCTCAAAGCCTACTTACGTTTAAAATATAATGTTTGGGTGTTTTTCTGAATCTCACTTGTGGTTCCAGTGTATTATATTCATTTATTGTTACAGTGTATTATGTTCATTCCTACTCATCTGAACTCAGCCCCTCAAACTGTGTGACCCTTTTCCATCTCTTGCATATCCCAATTTTTCCTCCCCTTTCCCCTCCCCTTACCTTCCTCTCCTCCTCCTGCTCCTCCTCCTTCTCTTTCTCCTCCTCTTCTTTCTCTTCCTGCTCCTTTACCTCCTCCTCTTCCTTATTCTTCAAAATTACCCAGAATCCCACTAGTGATGACCATGGCCATGATTCCAACACTCTCCAGTGAGCCATTGGCAACTTAGCAGGGTCCAAAACACCTGGTAAGAAAAATGATTTTCCATTCCCTACAATCACCAAATGCAATGACCCATCAGCTGACACTGGTACCAAGTAATCCTGTCCATTCAGTCAGGAATGCTAAGAGACTTTGGCTGATGCAGAAAATGGCACCTGCTGTGAGCTCGTGTCCACATGACTACCAAGACCAGAAGACACTTTTTCACAACGTTTTTATACCGCAGCTTTTAGTTTTCAAGTATTTTGTGTTGTCCAGCAAGCAGAAATTTGTATATTATGCATTTTAATTTTTAAATAAAGAAAGGCTGATTCAGAAGTAGAAGAAAATATTATAACCTGAATGTAGTACATTTTCCATATTTGTTTCTTACAGAAATCAGTCAGTTTCTGTCCATTTTTTGGCATTGAGAAGACAAATAACAGGATGTAGTTATTATCCTATGACCTAGGAGACTTCCATTCATATTTAATATAGCTGGTGAATGCTTTCCTTTGTTAATTATAAATAAATAGAGTAAGAAAGGTATCAAGCAATAGGGAGGGAAGAGATCTCCTGTTTGTTTCTCCGTGTAATTCTCAGTGGCACTAACTGGTCAACAATAAATTTGTCTTCCTGTATTTGGTTTAGTTAATGTATTAGATGGTGCCCTTTTACCACAGTGCTGTACTAGTTTTTGCAGCCTCCCCTTTCTCCTCAAAAAATGTTTGCATACCAGCCATGCCTTGTGCATTTACTGTACACAGAAAGTTGTGTACATTGAGGTTAAAAATGTCACTCTCATTCCAAGGTAGAAAAACTACTCTGTTCAGCTTTGATGTGCATATTCTGATCAGAACCCAAGTTCTGATGCTTCCACTAGAAGTATATTACAAATACAATATCTCTCCAGACCTTCAATTTTATATTTTAAATTAAAATAATTATAGTTAAAGAAAAATGTTAGCAAATCTCTAGTGTGTGCTAGGTATACAGTTGTGACTACTTGAATTACTCGAATGCCATGTAGGAAAGAGAGTCAGAGAGAAACTATTTGGACTAATGTGCTTATAGTCAATAAGTCTCTTTCTCCCTCCCTCTCTCTCTCTCTTTCCTATATGTTATAGATATCCAACTGTATTTGCATAAATTTGTTTAAGAAATAAAAGAAGCAGTTAAACTGAGCAGTACAACAAGTATGAGTAGGTATATGAAGATGATTGTTAAATATTAACAAGAGATCTCAATGTAAAAATGTAGTGAGATGTTATTTAATCACAGACATTTCTTAGTATCAATAGCACAGTAGGATTGCAAAAGTACTAATACATTTTTTTTATTCTTATAGAATTCAAAATTAAACTTAGAAGGAATACTGGGAAAATCAACTAAATTAAAAGGCAGAAAAATTAGTCACTTAAGATATAAACACACAGGCCTTGGAAGATTCAGGAAGTGAAGGTTTATTTCAACTCTAGGAACTGGAAAAAGAGTCAAGAAGAAAATATCTTCCCTCAGGAGATGTTAGCAGTATTCTATCATTGAGGAAAATATCCCTGAATTGTATAATTATACTGTGGTAAGAAAAAGGAGAATTTATATTTCCCAGGAAGCTACCAAATAACGGTTTGGAAATCTTTAGGTGTATATTGTTGAATCTATTCTACTAAATCTGTAGATAAGTCCTGAGTGTGAGTCTTCTGAGACATTCTGGTAACTCTTTTCCATCTGCTATTTCAGGACTCTGAACCTGATCAGTGTTAGAGAATGGCACAATTTACCTATCAAAGCAGACTCAGGAAATTTCTTAAATTATGTTACTTTGATGGGATAGGGATTTGGAAATCACATGTTAAAAGACTTTAAGGGACACTAGGATCTCAGAAATACAGTTAATTTGTCAAAATGATATTGTACATTTATAATGATAAATATAATAATTAAAATAGCCTCCATACATAGATTTTAATATTCCATTGTAATAGTGCATGGAATCAAATACAACGTATTTAAATTATATTAAAAACTAACATCACATAGGGGCTTTAGAAATTGCTCAGATGTTAAGTTCCCTCAGCCACATCTGCCCAATAGAAGGAAAGAGAGAAAATGCATTTGGAAAAACAGACTTCTGTTGCCTGCTGTCAAGTTTTCTTGTGGAAAGAAACGTAAGATATCAATATGAGTGTTCATTTGTGAGAGGGCTCACAATTTTAGAAGGAGAAAAGAGGCAAAACCCATTCACCATCACTGCTATACATGGCTGATCACACCTATACAGGCAGATTCTCCACAGAGGTCAGGAAAACACCACACTTTCTTACCTTCACCAGGGAAACAACTTTGATGATTGCAAAGTTTATAGGAGACTGTGGAGGATTGCAAGGTTATAAATTATCCACAACCAACAACGTATTAAATCTGACGATTATGTTCAATATCCTGGTACAGAATATGAGTTCTACTGTTCTGTCACTTTCTCAAGGAGAGTCGACTTTGTACACACTTGGTATATAGCAAGCAACTATCTTAGCAGTCTAGTGAATGCTAATTTTACTCTTTTAACCCTTACACACTGTACGAAAACAACAGAGAAGTCTTTCAAGGATGATGATCTTGGAATGAAGAAAGGGAGAAATGAATGAAAGAAAAAGAAAAGAGGGAAAAGGGAAGACGATGAAAGATAATTTAAAATAAAAACAGTAATAAATAAAACTTTCGTCCCAGCCTTATCCTTCCCAGTGGGCCTTCCTTGGTTTAGAATATTACACTGAAAATGGTCACAGCTACTGCAAGATGGTATGACATTTGAAGACTTGAAGACTGTTTCAGCAACACATCGTCTACAAAATTGTAGAACTGCTATTCTGGTGTAATTCATTATCACCAGGAAATCTTCCTACCATAGGAAGCAATTAGTATATGTTCTACCAGCTAACATCTTTCCAAATATTGTTCTTATTGTTGTTGTTTGTAAGCAATTAGCAAGACCCAACCAGGGCTACTTTTTTTATCAGTTGCATAAGCCAAGCAGATATTGAAATCTGATTTCTGTGATTTTAAGTAGTTTTTGAAATCACCTAAGTGAAAAAACAATACAGTATAGGACTTAAATGAGTAGCTCGTGTAAGGAAATGTTGTAATCATGGAAAGATTGATCAATTCTTTTTTTAAAGATATTTTTCTTTATTTATATGTAAATTTCTCCTTTCCCAGTTTCCCCTCCAAAAAACTAACAAACAAACAAAAAAAACAACAAGAACAAACTCCTATTGCCTCCCCCCTCCCCATGCTTGCTATCCCACCCTCTCCCACTTATTGGCCCTGGCACTCCCCCACACTGGGGCACACAACCCTCACAAGGCCAAGGTCCTCTCCTTCTACTGATGAAGATTGATCAATTCTAGTGTAAGAGATTTAGATCTCAGAGAACATGGACTAGAAGGTATATTAAGACTATGAACACTCCTTTTCTTCTCTCCTTAATTCTTATTTAATTTATTTTTTCTTTTATTTATACCAATACAAATTATCCACTGAATATCACAACATTACAATGCATTGAAAGACTTTTAAATATAAAAATGATGAAAGATTCTTCAGTCCTTTTTTCCATCCTCTATTGAGGACCCTGTGCTCAGTCCAATGGTTGGCTACAAGCATCTGCCTCTGTATTTGTCAGGCTCTGGCAGAACCTCTCAGGAGACAGCTGTTAGAGAAAGGTCTGAAGGAGCTGAAGACATTTGCAACCCCATAGGAGTAATAACAATATCAACCAACCAGACCCTCCCCCCC
>JADRCD010078428.1:4805-18074 GCA_019843815.1 Montemys delectorum | reverse complement strand
AAAAAATGGGGCATAGAGCTAAACAAAGAATTCTCTACTGATGAACACCAAATGGCTGAGAAACACCTAAAGAAATGTTCAACATCCTTAGTCATCAGGGAAATGCAAATCAAAATAACTCTGAGATTCCACCTCACACCAGTCAGATTGGCTAGGATAAAAGACTCAGGTGACAGCAGATGCTGGAGAGGCTGCGGAGAAATAGGAACACTCCTTCATTGCTGGTGGGATTGCAAACTGGTACAACCACTCTGGAAATCAGTGTGGCGGTTCCTCCGGAAATTAGACATAGTTTTACCAGAGGACCCAGCCATACCACTCCTGGGCATATACCCACAAGATGCTCCATCATGTAATAAGGACACATGCTCCACCATGTTCATAGCAGCCTTATTTATAATAGCCAGAAACTGGAAACAACCCAGATGTCCCTCAACAGAGGAATGGATACAGAAAGTGTGGTACATCTACACAATGGAGTACTACTCAGCTATTAAAAACAATGAATTTATAAAATTCTTAGGGAAATGGATGGATCTGGAGAGTATCATCCTGAGTGAGGTAACCCAATCACAAAAGATCACACATGGTATGCATTCTTTGATAAGTGGTTATTAGCCCAGAAGTTTGGAATACAGGAAGAACGACCCACAAACCACAAGAAACTTTAGAAGAAGGAAGACTAAAAGGTGGACATTTCATTCCTTCTTAAAAAGGGGAATCAAACACCCACAGAAGGAGTGGCAGAGATTAACTATGGAGCAGAGACGGAAGGAAGCACAAGCATATAGCTATTTCCTAAGAGGCTCTGACAATACCTGACTAATACAGATGTAGAGGCTCACAGCCATTCATTGAACTGAGTACACGGTCCTCAGTGAAGGAGTTAGAGAAAGGTTCTATGGAGCTGAAGGGTTTGCAGCCCCTTAGGACGAACAACAATTACTAACTAGTACCCTCAGAGCTCCCAGGGACCCAACCACCAATCAAGGACTATACAGGGTGGGATTGAATGTACTGGCAGCAGGTATATAGTAGAGGATTGCAAATTCGATCATCAATAGGAGTAAAGGACCTCGGCCTTGTGAAGGTTCTGTGCCCCAGTGTAGGGGAATGCCAGGGCCAATAAGTGGGAGAGGGTGGGGTGGCAGGCATGGGGAAGGGGGAGGCAAAAGGGGTTTGTTCTTGCTTTTGTTTGTTTGTTTGTTTGTTTGTTTTGGAGGGGAACCTGGGAAAGGGAAAATGTACATGTAAATAAAGAAAATACCTAATTAAAAAAATATCTCTAAAGTACTTGACAATCAATGCAAACAGAAACACAACCATGGACAATTGAATAAAACATTGTAGGGGCAGGGAGAGTACCATGGATTAGGTGTCTGGTATGAACCGAAGACCACAGTAAATTCTAATAGCTCTAACCCTTTAAAAATAGTATTCTTAGGTTACCATTTACTAAAGCTCTAAGAATTAAGTAATACCACTAACCCTGGCACAGCCTGCTTCTGATTTGGATACTTTCTTGCGTGTCCTATGCCTGATTTCTGCTGGTACCTCCCAGAAGGATCTTTATGAATGGCGTTAATATAATTAACAAGACACTTCAAAGACACCTCAGATATTATTCCTATGATGAAATTAAATGCTATCATATTGAAAATGACAATTATTGGGACAGAAAGTTGGTTGCCCCAGATTTGGCAAGAGCAGCATCCTAAGTCCCCAAGTGAGGCTGTCATCAGTGTTCCTTCCTCCTCAGTCATAGCCCTCATGATCACAGACAATGATTCCTCACCTTGGTTCCTCACCTCCTTATTCTTCTGTAAGAAGAGGGTAGTACAATCTTCAGCTCAGAAGGGCATGGCAAGTGTTGTCATATCACAGAGTAAGTCGTGGTTAATTGTTGCCTTTTATTAGTGGCTGGGGACTTGCAAATTTGTTATGCTTAACTCCCCATCTCCCCTCTCTGAAAGGAGCTTTCAAATTGGCTCTTCTAGAGACAAGTCCCTAGCCAGCAAGTGATCCATCCACAGCAGCAGGAGAAAGATTCTTAGCAAGCAGCTTGTCAGATCTTTAAAGTCTCAGCTGTGCCACCAGAGCCAGGATCCAGGGGAGAATACCCATTATCCTCTAAGAATGCCAGGGTTAGTGGCATTACTTAATCCTTAAGGCTTTTGTTTCATTCTGCTGAGGGGCAACACACAGAGACAAAAAGAAAAGCTACATTCAATTAATAGCTGCTGCTGTGTGAGAGAGAAACAGTCCTCCTCAGGGACAAGTCCCCCTGATAGTTGATCCAATCCCAATAGTCAGCAGCAAACACATATATCTGTAAGAACACTAAATGGATTTATCAGGTTTCATTGAAGTTCAGATAATGGAGTCTTGGCGATAGGATGAATTAGAAACTCCAGAGTATAAAGAAATATGAAAACAGTGCAGGAGTTTGGCAAGAGGAGAAAGGGGGCCATCACAGGCAATGGCAAATGGACTTGTGGGCCAGCACTTTAATTTCTTAAGACATGTACACAAAAGCTTATGTTGCAGGGACCCAAATGCCCTCTGTCCACTATCCTCCATCAATAAGGTGGTTTTCTAAAAGTGGTAGCAATATCGGAACATCCATGCCCAAGTAGAACTCCAAGTAGACTGTCCCCTGCTTAGATGAGGTTGCATAGCTCATAGACAAGGTTTTCAATTGAGAGGGCTGAGAGTCGCAGGGTCTGGGATACCATTATCAGCCATCTCTGAACTTCTCTGAGACCACTCCTTCATCAGTTATTTACAAAGTTCTTACTATGTGCCAGGCACTGTTAAGGGGACTAAAGAAAGTTCTAAATATTAAAAGAAGTTTTTAAAAACTCTTCTATATATGGTGCTTTTCTAAATGACATATTAGTAGTCAATAATTACTGTGAAGAAAAGATAAATCACAGAAGGTGACAGGCTGAGGTTTAGAGATTTAGTAGACACATAGCATATAATCATATTTCTGCCAATGATGTACTTGCATGATTGTGATAAAGTTTCAAGATTATTATCTCCAAGAGGCATCATACACAGGTATGCAACTCATGGGTTTACAACTCATGGGTTTATGTCTGTGTGAGAGTCAATAACCCACTACATTATCAGCTGTACAAAGGTGTTGTGGTTATAAGTATGTATAGTTAGTACTTAGTAATGCTAACAAGTTCCTCTCCCACTGGCTTATATACTAACTATATTTTAATTCTAGTGTTCTGCTTATAAAGATAAAAATAATATGCCATATTATACCCACAACAGCCTCAAACAGCTTGAATTTATTATGTCATTTCTGCCATTTTCTTTTATGTGATTTTATCTTATTTGATTCATCATAACCTTAGGCCATCCAATTTATATGTCACACAATCTATATACTGGTAGATACTTCCTTCCATGTTCATGTATGTAAGATGCTAAGATGTTTACACAATGTTGAAATCATGAAATAGCCCATTTCTCACTCGTTTTTAGGCATGGTTGTATTTGGCTGGCAAAAAGATGAGTTTGGGTGAAGATATGAAGAGGAGATGAAGGGAGCTTAGCTGGTATCTGGGAGAATAGAGAGGAGAAGATACTTTCCAAGACTCGAAGGCATCTGGCTAGTTTGGTGTGGTGAACTTTTGTAGCTGTCTGTGTTGAGTGGATAACAGAGTTTTCGAATTTAAACTGGGGTAGGGAAATAAGGTCAATACATCCAACCTCCCAACAAAATGGGAAAAGATGAATGTGGAGATGGTGGTGGGGGTCTATCTGTGTACACAGTTGCTGTGGACATTTGGAGTCCAGGTAGCACTGCTAGCCTGATCCAGGAAACCCAGACAGCCAGTGATCCCCTTTGGTAACCTCACCTCACTTTCTCCTTGGCATCATTGAAACTCTCCGCCACGTAGTACAGGGGCTGGAACTCTGTGACAGTATATGCCTGACAGGCTGTCTTCTCTAGCTCCAGGGGCAGGAGCTTTGGCTTGTCTGATAGACAGTACTGCAGTGAAAAGTTTCCAGTTACATCTGTTCTCTTATGCATCCCATAATCCACCTGCCAAGTTTCTCCCATCTGTCCCTTTCCCTACCCCTGTGCAAATTCACTAAACTGAGACATTTAGCATAGACTATATTGAACTCTTCATAACTCATCTAAAACCAACAGTAAATTAGAAGGTAACAGTTCATTTCAAACTCCTTCTGATAGGAAGTTCAATAGACATTGTGAGAGCTAAACCTACCTACAAACTTGTAATTCTAGATCAGCCTTGGGCTCAGGAGGCCTCTTCTCCACCCAACCCTGTTGACATACTTTAATTTCTATCTCTTAACAACATAGATGTAGTCAAACCATAATTGCAAAAGTACCAATTGCCTGGGCAAGTGCACCCACCAACATCTACTAATAGATACTTATACTTCAGCAAAGTCGTGAGGCTGGGAGTGATCCTCCATACCCCTGCTCTTAAGTACCTATGCTTGGTTTCTATTAGACTCATACCTGTAATTCTCCAAAGGATGACAGGAGCCCAGCACCATATGCCTTTATAGAATCTCCTTCCTTGCAAAGCCCAAACTCCACAGTAAACCAGTAAATCTGACACAGAAAGCAAGCAAAAGATACATGTCAGGAATAAGCAAGGCATCCATCCAGATACCCAAAGCACTAAGACGATCTGATTGGTAGGAGTCTGTGCAAATATGTTCTTTGAACTAGTGTGACCTAGAATCACTTCTCTATCCCATGTCTTATTCTATCTAGTTTGTTGAATCGATGGTGGATGAGTTACAGTGTGATATTAGACATGTTAGAATGTACTAAGATCCTACAAAGACATCCCCAACAAGTTCCTCTCTGACAGAAACTTCTCCATACCCTTTGCTTTTCTGTCTGTGTTACAAACCAGAATGATAGATTTTTTTAAAATTGCTTTTAGATTATTAGGGTTCATCTGGTAATTTTATCAGGCAAAGAAGTGGATGGTTAAGGAATTGGATTGTGAGAGAGTCAATGAGGTGCACACTTCATCTGCTATGGGAACATGGAAGAAACATGGGATGAAAACATGGGAGAGGATGCTGTTTAAGTCAACCTCTGCATGTGTGTTCCCAAATAATCACACCCTCTTCCCTCTGTTCCAACATGTCTCTGATACTTGGCCTGGTTAAGAGTCTTGGAGTTCTGGTACCCAGAGAAGACCAGGGCTCAATTTGATGTTCAAGATGGTCACTATCTTGGAGAATTAGAGATGGGTTAACAGGTAAGTCTCTTTGTTAGACTAAGAAACATTAAGTCCAAGAAGGTCATCAGAGCCCAGTCAATATGACTTCATCACACACAGAAAGTCTTTAGCCCATGAAGTCAAAGCATCATGCTTACATTGAGACACAAAATTAAAGGCACAGAAGAGACATGTGTCTGTTTCAAGTCCTATGTACCAATATGGTGGTTCGTTGGTTATTAGTAAGGGACATGATGAGGTTCTCTAAATTTTAAGACTTCACTTCCTATAAATAAATTCTATCCACTTTTTCTCAACCCCTTTGAAAGCTGTTCCTCTCAGATGACTAAAATATAAAATCTCATATTCACACAATTTTTTAACTCTTTAGGCCCTCATGAAATACTTATGAGATAGACAACAAAGTTTTATGCCTATTTTTAAACAACAACCAAAAGCCACTTATCCTGAATCTCAAAGTAGATGCTCAGAAACCAAAACCTAGAAGTTTCTAGCCTTTCTGAGGCAGTGAGAGGATGAACTTCTAACTGGGTATATCTCAATGCAAAGTTTCTAGCCTTTCTGAGGAAGTGAAAGGATAAACTTCTAACTGAACATATCTCAATGCTAGCTTTACATCTGTGGTAGTTTTTAATTTAATATGAAGTTTTGTTTTTTAATCTTCCAGGCTGGGTATATAATAAGGAATATAGTTCTATATAGAGAGGGACATACTGAAACTGGAAAATATGAGGAAGTGATTTTCCAATGGTACAGATCTAGTATTTACGTAATTTCCATGTGTACAGGGCCTCTGCTTCTCTTGTAAGTGGGAAATGTTTGGCAAGAATGGGAATCCCAGCCTGATTTTTACCATCTGTCTGAGAATGACCCTAAGGCTGGATCTAGTGCAGAGCTAGAGTGGTTACCACTCTCCAAGAAGAACTGTAAAGCCACCCAGTTCATGACATATTTTGAGCCAAAGGATTTCCAGGGTTGTAATTATAGCTGGTTAGAGTTTGGAATTGTCTACATACAATTTGGAAATGTCTACATACAAGCTGATATAAAACTCAGCTCATTAAAGAGAAACCAAAATGTGACATTCTTATCATTATTTCAAACAGCCCAACTACTAGGAAGAGAATAAACCGTCAAAGATATGAAGATCACAGCCTATAGCATACTCATAATCCTGCCCTTATGGACAAGAAAAACTTACTGTGGCCAGTTTCTCAATGTACTCATCAGGTGCCCCCAGTGATGCAAGCCCAATTTCCTGTGTAAGGAGAAACAGAGTCACTGGCATGGACCATATTAAAACTTTAACCTCAGTGCCAACCTGGCACACAATTGTGGTCAGGGTAATGGATGATTAAGTACCCTCTGAAGGGCCCGGATAGACCCTGAATATTCGTAGACATCTGCCCAAGCCAGGCCACATAGAAAAGAGGCACAGACCTCAAGAGCAGAGAAAACTATGTCACCAATACTTGGTTCTTTTGTACTTTACAAAAAGATAGCCTATGCAAGGTCACACAGTTAGCATCTAATATGTCATCTTTTGACAGCAGTCTAGTGAGTCCCACACAGACAGCATGAGGCAGAAATTTCTGGGATATGGAATGAATCTTAATCAGGTATCTTTAAAATACCACAGAAAGACTGCAAATAAATAATTATATCATTCCAGAAATACACATTACAAGAGTACCTTTTATTCATCTGATTCAATTATCATCTCTGAGGCTTACTGCCTCTGTGTGCTAAACTAGGCCTAATCTTGAAATCTTCTAGCCTCCAATACAATCTAATGTAGGTCTAGAACATTTTATCCTCTGAAATTTGCAGCTGAATAAGCTCACCCTTTCTTTTCTTTCTGATCTACTGCTGATTGGTTCAACTCAGCTGTTCTAGCTCAAACTCCTCTCCAGGCGGACTGATTCAGTCTGGCTTCTCTCAAACTCTCCTGAATTGCTCTGCTTGACCTCAAACTATCTCTAGGAATCTGTTATAATATTCTGACTCCTTCTCATTCTCTAACTCATTGTGTCTTCCTGTGTCTGGCTTTTTCTCTCTTCAACTTGTCACTGTATAACTGTCCTAGTAAAACTGCCTCCCCCCATCTCCCCTCTGCACTGCTCTCTTAAGCAGCTTCCCTTTCCTTTCTCTTCTCATGAGAGTTGGGCATATCCTATTCTGTCAAATCTTTCTCTGATTCATCATTTTGTCTGCCACTCAGTTAAATATCACCTTCAAACACTTTCTTCCTTTTACAAATTAACTTTGCCTTTGTTGTTTGGGATTAAAGGTATGTTCTAAGGGTGTGTCTTTATCCAGCCAGAGAAACTAAAAATATGTGCTAAAGCTGAGCCACAACACAACAAGAAACAGGTTTTTCCAGTAAGCAACATAATTTCAAGGTTCACTGTGTGATCAAATATCATGCAATAACACATAGCTGGAGAGTATGAAGTGCCATTGATCATTAATTACAACCTCAACTACAAAATTCCTCTAGTGGTCTTTTTGTCTCTTCAGTAGCTCCCCTTATTTCTTTCTGTGTGTATCTTTTCAAGCATATACATTCACCCACTCCAAATATGTGCACTAAATGCTTCCTATGTGTCAGGAAATTTACAAAATTGGAAAATACCCTTGGCCTTGAGGCTTATAGTAAAGATACTCAATTGTTAATATGTTTTTAGACATGTAAAAGTTTGTCAAGGTTTTGGAGGGAAAGAAACACAAGGAGAAAGAGACAAAAAAGAATGGGAGCTTCAAGTAAGCTTGGAAAGGCTTCATTATTAATTTGGGTTCCTGGGAGGCATCACCAAGAAGGTAGTACTTGGGGAAATATTTGCATGTTACTGGTTCTAATGATGATGGAAGGAAAGTTGTTGGTTCAACTCAGCTGTTCTGGCTCAAACTCCTCTCCAAGCTGACTGATCCAATATGGCTTCTCTCTCAGCCTCTCCTGAATTGTTCTGCTAGATCTCAAACTAACTCTAGCAATCTGTTCTAATCATCTGGTGCAAGAGCCAGACCAAATAGCAAGCATACAATCAGTGAGAAACCTCTCTAAGCAAGGAAAATGTAGGCTACTTCAAGGAGCAGAGTGGGGGAAGCATGGCTGGAGCACAGTGAGAGTGTTGGTAGGTAATGTGGAAGATTCTAAATGCAATCATGTGGACTTTTTAAAAAGATATTTTTGGACTTGTGTTTTTCTTTTCAGTGAAGCAAAAACCTATTCTAGGATTTTAATAACTTTACTAGTTTTCTTCTTTGGCAATTTCATGCATGTATAAAAATTATTCTGTAGTGGACAAGATCTAGTCTATGTCATCAAAGACTGCTCTAGCTACTTTGTAGGAATAGACTGTAGGGGTCAAGGGCAAGGGCAAGATGGCAATGAGGAAGCTTCAGGAAATCAATAATGAATGATAGCAGCTAAGATCATATTAGTGTTAGTAGATACTGAGAAACAATCAATTTTTATACAGTTTGAAGATAGAACACACAAAATTTTCAGAAATATTGGTTGTTTCAGAGAAAAGAGTCAATAATAGGCCCCAGACATGGTTTTGGTTTGAGTGAGTCAAAGAATGGGTTGCCATGGACACATACAAGGAAACCTAAGGGTAGAGAAGTTTTGAAGAAGACTCAGAATTCAGCTTTGGACAGGAATATAGAAATGTATAATCAACATCGAAGTGGAGATGCTGACTTGATGTTCATATTTAAGCCTGAAATTGGCATTGAAAACAAGGTATGAATGTTCCTTATTATATTACAAGTGGTATTCAAAGCCAGAGGTTGGCTAAGATCATGAAAGGAATGTGTGTGAACAGAATGAAAGACTACTGATTTTGTCTAACATGAAGCAAGAGGCTACATACTCTATGTCACTGTACCTGTCTGGGTCTCACCTGGAATTTGACCTACACTATCCTTATAATAAGTACTGACTGATTTAAGGTAAACCAAATTCACATAGCCCCTAGTCTGGCTCTACTACTCCATCTCTCTTCCATGACTACTCTACCCATCTTATTAGATAGGCCAGTCCCAAGTTTAACTGAATCCTTCAATAAAACTGAGGTCCAATCCCTCAGCTTTTCTCTTGGCATCATTTTTTAAGATATGGTCTCATGTATTCCAGGCTAGCCTAAAAATGACTATATAGTCAAGGATAGGCTCTAATTCCTATCCTCTAGCCTACATCTCCCAAGTGCTGAAATTATAGGTGAATGCAACAACACCCAACATCTTATCATTGTTCTTTGCAAGCCAAGAACTTGAACAAAACAAGGGCCCCCAATATCCCTCTGCACTCCACCATCATCCTATACTTCCCTACTGTGGTAAAAAAAAATCCACCATTAAATCAAAAGAAAATATTCTCATAAAACAACTCTTTGCCCTGGGACTACCTATGTCAAAGATGAGCATGTGTCAAACAGATCCTACAATGTCTGTTGATATTATTTGTCCACTCTTTGCCAGAGTTATCCAAAATGCAAATGATTTAAGCAAAACTTCTAACTGCCCTCCAGCTAGACAGAATATCTCTGGAGTCAAAAATGTCAAGATTTCTATTCTCCAAGGAAAACGCATCTAATTCTCCTGTCACAGTAACAAGTCCATGTTTTCAAACCATCTTGAGCAATCAACACCAACTTGGCAGCCCTAACTACACTATTGGCAATAACACTTCCACAGTTAAAGTTCAACCAGACACTCCCATGTCTCTAGTCCAATGGTTTCTCGGCTCCATATTTCCCAAACATTACATGGTCACATGAAAGTAACAGGTGCTTTTGTTTGGAGAACATATATCTTCTAAGAAGTCAAGGAATCAGTTGAACTTTTTATTTGGTTTGTTTCAAATATCAAGGGGCAGCTTCATCATCCCATGGTGGAAGTAACTTCATACAATTAATAGAAAATGCTTGTAAGTTTGCACGCAAGGTCATTACTTTGAAATTCCTCCTTGGGGCAATGTTTACTCATGAGTCATCCTTGAAGCATAGTTCTTTCTAGTGAGGAAGAAAACTAATAAGGAAGGCATGCCACTGATCCAAATCTGTAGAAACTGAGGCACAGGACAGCCTCACAGCTTGTCCTAGTTCACACAGCTATGGGTGCTCTGGATTGGGCTATGAGTACCTTAGAGACATCATTTACTCTTCCATGATCCCAGTTACCCATCTGTGTTTTCAAATATTTATAGCCTTTTTTATCACCCATTTGCCTGTGTGTCTATGTGTGGGTATGATCACACAGTGCAGTTGCTTGGAGAGACCACAGTCATCAGATCCAATAAAACTAGAGTTACAGATGGCTATTAATTACCTGATGTGTGTGCTTAGACAAAAACTGGTCCTCTATAAGAGAAGCATATTCTTCTAACTACTGAGCCATTTCCCTAGACCCACCCCCACACTCCCCACCCCACAAAACCGTGTTTTAGACTCCTCCTTAGTGATGAGAGAGAATTAGCATAATTTTAACTCATCAGAAAACAGTTGTGAGCTTTCTCACTACTGTAAAAATTTGATTGAGGCCATGGTGCTGTTTTGACAGTGGTAATGCGACATATGACTCTTTCTATTATCTTTTCTCTCTTTGTTTCCTTCTTTCTTTAGTCAAGTATACATAAGATCATTAACGTTGGAGTCTTGGTAAATGTCATCTATGGAGTTCAAGTATACATACACATGACTACCTGAGGAGATGCAAAGTGCCAAGGTCTCTAAAAAGAATACTAGATGGAAAGTAGGAGATGATGTCTACATAGAGATCAGAGATGCTCTCATCAGTGAGAAGGCTCTTAGTATCCACCTGTTAAGATCATTGAGATCAGCAAATTGACCTGAGGATGGGCAATCACCAAAAACCCCTGGCTGCAGTTCTTAGAATGAGTGTTCAACCCGGTCCACTGAACCACACACCCTTCTCCCTACCATTCTTCTCAGATAAGATCAGGATCATGTAATTGTATAGTGTTTCTACTCTAACAGAGCATGTGACAGCCCCTCCATGAGGAATTAATTAATTCCAGCAATACAGTCCCAACTCAATGGCTAAGTCTTTGTTCCTTACCTGAGAAAACTGCGCAAAGCTGCGATCTGAAAACAAGGGCACATGTCCCAAGAGTTCATGGCAGATATCACTAAAACACAGAAGGCACAGTGCTTAGAGGAAGGGCAAGTTAAACCAAGCTAGACTCAATGATTTTATATGAAGAAATAACTCATAGATACCTGGAGCTTTGCTCTCAAGAATAAGCACTAGGCAGAGCAAAGAATCCTTTGGGAAAAAAGAGCTGAAAGAAAAGGAATAAAAGAAAGGAGAGGCAGAGTCCTCATGAATCCTTGGAGACAGGAGGAGCTGAGATGCAGAGCCAAGGACCCAGAATTCCTACAGGTCTCTTCTCAGATACCAAAATGAGTTGTGAGTTACAGATTCCTCCCACTCCAAGTCTTCTCATCACTAACTTATGTGAAGAAGGATAATATGTCTAGTTATTCCAATAAGTACTTAAATTAATAGTGTTGTTCTTTTCTTGGCCCAGAGTAGGTCAGCAGTCAAAAGAGAAAGGTTACATTTATATAAAACAGTACCAGGTCCGTAGTAACAGGTCCTTTCTAATTAGGATACATTGACATCAAGAAGAAGGAGAAATGATTAGGGGATTCATACTGATCTCTTTGGATCAATCTCTATGTGACTAATGACCCAAATAGGCTAATGGCCCAAACAGGAAGCACAGTGGCCACCAAATATCTCCTTAGCCAATAATCTAGGCAAAGAACTGGAATGATCCAGATGTGCATTTAGGAGATGCTGAGATCACTTGGATACTCTTGTTCCTGTCCTATTTGGAACTTTGGAGCTTGGTGAAACCTCTTTTCCTGGTACTCGAGGAGTTCCAGACCCTTGGTTCACAGGATGTCCAAATCTGTGCATTCAAATTTCATCTATTTGGACAGAGAAAATCCACAGTTTCTCTTAGAACTATGATCAAATAAAGCAGGCAATGAATCACGGGGACCAGCCTGCAATCAACCTGATCAGTATTCTTAGAGCAAGTAGAGCTTGTACCCATTGTGATTGGCAGTGGTAGCCAGAGAATGATACTTACGGTTCAGGTGTGTACATGGGCTTAGATCCATGCCTAATGTACTGTGTGCAGTGAAAGACTCGGAAGGCCAGGCCACCCAAGAAATCTCGAGATGACAGTAAGCCAGCAACAGGTCGGAGACGGAAACCAGTACAAGCTGGAAAGCAGAAAAGAACCTAAACCTCAAGGTTTATTATAAGTGGTTCACAGCCTGTGGGTTATGACCCCCCATGGGGGTGGCACCTTAGATAGCCTGCATATCAAATGAATCAAATGTTATGATTCATAATACTAGCAAACTTGCAGATATAACTTAGCAATAAAGTAAGTTTATGGTTGGGGGGTCACCACAACATGAGGAACAATATTACAGGATTACAGCATCAGGAAGGTTGAGAATCATAAGCCTTATGATAAATCCAGAGAGGCTACAGACCCCTTTGTAAAGAACCAATGCCCAAGATGATGAGCTTTGCCAAGAGAGACTTAGTTTCTGGTCTCTGCCTCCTTGGCTGCTTTGGGTCACATAACCTCACATTGTTGAGCCTCAGTTTTCTCCCAAGCAAAATGTCCCTTGGCACTACTGAAGGGTGTCATAAGCATCAAAACAATAACTACTAAAAGTTGCATAGCAAAGACTAGTCCATTGCAAACATCCAGGTAAATTTCTCTCTGATCAATGTTAATTAGGACCAAACACGTTTCCACTATTCATGTTCTCTGAGTAGCAAGGAGATGTATGATCAACATCAGGAGTAGAGCATGCTACAAACATTTCCACCTTCTCTACCATGTCACATACAGCCCATCCTGGGAGGAGAAATGTCCTGTCTGATTGGAGCAACAGAGAAGAGAAAATTTGCATCCAATCTCTCTCTCTCTCTCTCTCTCTCTCTCTCTCTCTCTCTC
>JADRCD010078416.1:377-12672 GCA_019843815.1 Montemys delectorum | reverse complement strand
GGGGGGGCGAGGTCAATGGCCTTCAAAAGGCATGGTGTGTGTTTATCTAGTTCGTCAACCCTAGTGACACTTTAAGTACAAACACTTTAATCAGAATGATGCTGATGCTGAGGCTGGGAGATTGTAACTGGAAAAAAGCCCATATGCTTATAGCAGGAACTCTTAGCTTTTTTTTGACCTCAAACTTACTAGATAGCTGAGGATGGCCTTCAGCTGCATTTTGTCACCTGCCTCCAGAGTGCTAAGACTACAATTTTCCTATTTACTTTTCTAAGTAACCCAGTCAAACTAGGAGGAGCTGAAAAGGATCAAAATGTCCTCAAGTTAAAAAGACAAAATAAGCCGGGCAGTGGTGGCACACGCCTTTAATCCCAGCACTTGGGAGGCAGAGGCAGGTGGATTTCTGAGTTCGAGGCCAGTCTGGTCTACAGAGTGAGTTCCAGGACAGCCAGGGCTATATCGAGAAACCCTGTCTCGAAAAAACAAAAAAAAAAAAAAAAAAAAGACAAAATAACCCGTTTACCCATCTTTACTTGAGGTCAACTAATTTATTATCTTAAGTAATAAATCATTTACCACTATGAAGGTACATGACTATTATAAAAGAGGATTTACTTTTTTTCTGTCTGGCCTTTTGAGATAGGGCAACATAGAAGTAGCCTGGAACAGTTGGGACTGGAACTCATGGTCACCCTCCTGCCTTAGTCTTCCCAGTACCTAGTTAGATATTTTTTTTCTTCCTTCCTTTCTTTTTTCAAATGTGAACTATGAATTAGCAGAGATAAAACATATAACATGCTTTTATTATTATCTCAAAGCATAACTGCAAGAAAAAAATATTATTACAAAAATGCCAATTAGCTCCTTTAACATTGACTGATAAATTGCTTCCCAATAGCTCAGTCTCTGGAAGCTTATAAGATGACAAAGTCAAAACAAAATTTATAGAGCTATGATTCTAAATCAGGGCGGAGTCCAAGATCACCAAAAAAACCTGTCTGGCCAAATATTCCTGCCAACCATAATCCAAACTGCATTTCTGTTCCATGAGGGACAAGTCAGAAATTAAGGAGTGGTTGGGGAGGTTAAGAGGACACAAGGATGGAGAATGTAGTCTAAAGAGGCTAGTCATGTGAGTCTGACATGCTCTCCCACAGGCAACTGGTATTCAGCCCAACTTCTAGAAAAAAAAGGTAGCTATTTTCAAAAGTTGATATACACCTTCAGTCAAAGATACATCTGCTTCCAATACCTCCTATGTTAATGAAACATATCATATATCCAGTTTTAGAAAGAGATTGTACATATAAGAACTTGTATCTCAAAGCAAGAAACATTCTCCAGGCTGGAAACCCACTGCTCCACTATATTTAACACCAATAATATCAAACTCAAATCTAAACTATGACCCCTCCATGCTCCGCTCAGCTGTCTTTCTGGTACAGGATTTCCACATAAAAAAAAAAAGTGAGTTATTTCCTTCAGTGTGGCACGTGGTAACATGAGGAGCAAGAGGTAGACACAAGGGGGACCTAACAGATGAAACGGAGTAGAATAAATGTTACCTGAGGCCAGGATCAGGAAGCACTTCCCACAAGCTTCCCCTCTAAGAGGTCTAGCAAGCCTGTATGTGTTCTTGGAAATTCCCTATAGCTGCTTTCTTATCGGCCACTATTTGCTCTTATTTTCACATATATTTTCAATTCTAATAGTGTCAATCAACCTAAAGTTATGTAAATCTTTTCTGGCAGAATATAAGTCATCAGGAAAAGGGCTACTAGTGTTTCAGGAAGCATTCTTAATTCAACATTCATAACTTAGGAAGGCACTGCGATCACCCACCATTTGCTAAGAGACCCCATGTGCTATAGAATTAATTATAAATAGCCCTAACACAATGGTTTTATTTCCACTTCTAACTGCTGCAACTTCTAGAAACCTTTGCAACTTCTTCCGAAGGAGTTTCATGAGACTAGACCATGGTGTTACTATCTTCAGAGTCCAGGGGCAGTAATTCATGTAGAAAATTAGCCAAGCATATGCATCAAGCCTGATACATAAATAACCAAGTCGTTTGGAAGGACTCATACACTTAAACAAAAAGGCAAGGGGCAAGCTTGTCTGCAAGAGAAAGCAAATGCACACACAAGGTATCAAGGAAGTTGAACAGTTTCCCTCCCGGCATGTGACATACTTTTTCAGTTCTCTCTGCCACGTTCCTCCAGGTGTAGAAAGTCTTCACTACATTGTGGATATTTTCTGGAGCTGGCAATGTCCCCGACTTCACTTGGGAAATGGCTTTTTCCAGGCCTTCGCACAAAGATTTTACTGAAGGCTCACATAAAATAATAAGACTTTCGGGAAGGACTTCAGGAATCCCGCCAACCTTGGTGCTGACGACCTTAAAAAGACCAGAGAGAGCACGTGATTCCCCAGGGCTCACTTCTCAGGACAAGCGAAAGACCAAGCTAAAAAAATGTTTGTTTGGCATGGACAACAAATACAGAACCCCACAAGGAAAGCCCTTAAAGTGTTTTACCTGCAAACCACAACTGGCAGCTTCCACGATGGCCATGCAGAAGGCTTCAGTGAGAGAGGTGTTAAGAAAAATATGTCCTTGAACTAAGACATTTCTAACATCCTTGTGTTCTAACGCTCCCAAAAGCTGCACCCTAATTTTTGCAATAAGAGAGAAAGAAGGGGGTAAAAAAAAAAGTCATGCCATGGGAGAAATTTAATTTCTAAGCCAAGTCTGTTATTTGTATCACTCTCACCGGAACTAACATTGTCCACCTCACCTTAGATATGGCCAGACCCCAGTGTAATAAACCCAACTTTAGGAACCTGTTGTGTCACAGCTCATGTGATGCAATTTCAACTTCTCCAAAACTAGTTTGTGTTTAATGAATATTACATTAATTTTTTGTTTGTTTGCTTTATGACAGGGTTTCTCTGTGTGGCTCTAGCTGCCCTCGAACTCACAGAGATCCATCTGCCTCTGCCTCTGTCAGGATTAAAGGCATGCACCACCACGCCCAGCTAATGGTCATATTAATAACACATTTGTAATTAAATGTTAAAAGTGTTGCTTCTAAATGGGAAAATAACCCTTTTAAAAAGCAGCACTTCACATATACGCACATTGTGTTACAGAAATTATGGAGGAAAAGAGATGTCCAAACCCGACCGTGCACAGTAATTCACATGGCTGGATCATGACATTTAAATCACAACTAAGATGACTTGGAAACCTGCAACCATTTCCAACCGAAGTCCTCCCTCCACCCTGAGCCTTTCCTCAGGGCTCCAACCACCACCCCCAAGTCAATCAATATTCAGCTGATGGACAAGAGCTGTGTATTTTGTGAGCTTTCTTATTTAATAAAAACTCACAAAAACACGCCTTATAATTGTATGCCTCTTATAAACAGAAGCAGGCGCACACCTAAGTCAGGTATGTAGTGAGAAGCAGACAAACAACTGCCATGTTTACACCCACAATGACTTGGAAGCCATGAATACCTGTCATGGAGTTGGTATCTTTCCCGTACTTCTTCCAAAATGATTCTCTTTGGTCCCTCTCCTCCAATTAGGAAATTTAACTCTTGGTATTTCTGACAGAGTTCAGGTATTATACCACTAAGCAAATCAGTCCCTGAAATTATAAGATTGAATATTAGAAATATTAATATTTAACATTAAAAAAACTACTCATCAGAGTCCCTGAACAGCCACTGGTTTTAACTATCAACTATCACTAGCCACACATGAAAAATCATTTACTAACTGCCATCGATTCCCAAGTACAACACTTGGAGACACAGGTTCTGACATGCCCTGCTACTGCCACATACCCAAATCATGAACAATCCTGTTTCAACTTTGCAGCCTTTAAGCCATTCACTTGTTCATACAGCCTACTTGGGAAAGTGCTATTTAATTAACACGGCTTCTCCAAAGCATGCAGCTGATTGGAAATCTAGGTCTCATCGCAGCTCTTTTTGTAGTTTTTAAAACTACCCCACCCTCTCATTATGGCCTAGTTAAATGCAGAGACATGTATACCTAAGGTCCAAGGTCTCCAGCTATAAAAACCAACAGGTCTATGATTCCACTTCCTGCAACAGGAAAGGGCTAAGTCACAGTCTAACTAACTACTGCCTTCATTTTGTTCCAAAAGCAGTTGATACAGAGAATGTCCCAATGAATAACAGTAAATAAAGGTGCCAGGGCCTGGACTGTAAGGTCATTATAGTCCATAGACCTAAGGCTTATATCTTGCTTTTTTTTTATTTTTTAATTTTTTTTAAGAAATGGTTTTCATACACCATGCAAGTATAATCTCAGGGGACATAAAGTAATAGAGTAAGTCAAACCCTGCTGGTTTAAAGAGTTCAAAGCCACAGCAGTGCTGACGCTAATTGTTCATCAATAATTACAAACCATACACTCAAAAGTAAACATGAAATAATCTACTGAGCTGGGTTTAGCCCACTAAAAAACACATGCATGTTCATTTGCATATCAACACAAACTTCATTTTTTTCCCCCATCAATCTTCCTCACCATAGGCAAACCAATTATAAGGCGCAGTGGAGAACATAGAGTCATCTAGATTTCTTTTCTTTTTTATAGATCACACACCCACATCTTCTTTCACTTTGCTTGGAAAGTGTGGATAATGAGAAATCCCTAGCGCTTTGCATTCCGTGTTCTTTATCCAGCTACAAAGAACAATTGGATGCTGGACACGGTTTTAGGCCATTGCCCAACCCCACTACCCAGTAAATGCTTGGGTCCTTCACCACTCAGGATGGCGATCTCCTGATTCTCTGAAGGGACCTCTAGGGATCCAAAGAGGTACATTTCATAAATTCTACCTACGTTCCTTTACTCTTTACATTGAGATATTGAGCATACAGACAAAAATACCTGTTCTGTGGATATGACCTCTTTTGGAACATTTTCTGTTCTAAGCTTCCGACAAGATAAACCCTAACAATGATTCTTTCCTTAATCAGAAACTTAGCTTTGGCTATTGTTTGCTGAATGACGACGGCTTGCCATTGGCTGGATAACCAGGAAATGGCTTAGCGCCACTTAATACTTAGCTTCCTACATTTCCCCCTTTTCCTTCTTTAAAAGAAAACATCAAGTGTCCACTTTTCATACAAAAAAAAAATTGAAGCCATCATCATACCTACACTTACTGAACTCTTAGTTCATTTACAATCTATTTCAAATACACTAGGTCATCTAATCCTGACAAAAACCTTATACGAAATGAAGCCAGCCATTGTGTTATTATACATTCTAGTAATAGAGCAGGCTTTGTCTCCTCACTATAAAACACAAAACCAACAAGCTTACTGAGGTACGCTTCTAAAAAACGCTCTAACACAAAACACGACACACCAAAAGACGGCTAATCACACTCACATAAACCAGACAAAAACAACCTGTGAATCAAACCGATTTTAACACACAGCCCTCATCACGTTCTAAAGAATATTCAGATCTGTTCTAGGATACCAATGGCCAGACCAAGGGCAGGGACACAGGGAGACCTGAACTCACCAGCTGAACTCTTGTTTGAGATCTGTTACTTACTGTGTAACCTTGGGCGAGTTACTTACCCTCTCTGAGACTGTTTCTTTGTCTGTTACATGCAGGTAACATCTACCCTACAGTTGTTGGGGCAAGTGAGGTACTGTACCATGCACAGGCTTTAGCAACTGCAGAATACAAATGGTAAGTTGTCATTACCACTACAGTAAGTATCTGGGGGTGCCTGCACCCACAAAGAACAGTGGGAAGCCCCAACTACATGGAAGGAAGAAGGCTCAGAAGCCAGCCTTTTCTCCACAAAAGCTAGGCAAGGATAGCATAGCTTTATCCTCTTGATCTACATCAACGGGCCTTGCACATCTGATCCACTGAACATCTCCCAAGGGAATTACCCTATTAAGAAGGAATAGGCCATTAATAATATAACTAGTCACATTTGGGCCACAAATGTGGCCATTCCTCCTTGTGTTACAT
Organism: Montemys delectorum; assembly: GCA_019843815.1. Taxonomy (NCBI): domain Eukaryota; kingdom Metazoa; phylum Chordata; class Mammalia; order Rodentia; family Muridae; genus Montemys; species Montemys delectorum. The sequence goes on along the minus strand of JADRCD010078416.1, from coordinate 6,630 downwards.
TTTGCAGGGTCCCTGGCCTATGGAGAAGGTTCAGTAGATTATCTATTAAGTTATTGAACTGAAAACAGGAAAGGGCCAGGCAGTGGTGGTGCACGACTTTAATCTCAGCAATCGGGAGGCAGAGGTGGGTGGAGCTTTTTACGTTTGAGGCCAGCCTGGTCTATAGAGTGAGTTCCAAGACAGCCAGGGCTACACAGAGAAACCCTGTCTTGAGAAAGTGAAGAAAAAGGGGGGGAGGGGGAGAGAGAGAGAGAGGGGGGGGGGGGGAGAGAGAAACACAGGCAGGCAAAAGAAAAGGAAAGGCCGTAACTTTGATGAGAGCTCTGACAGTTAAAACACAGGAGATAAGGAGCATGTTCACCCTTTGTATGAGTAAATGTGCTAATCTTCAGTCACACACACCATCATTCTTTCTCATTTATCTTATCAACATAAGCTATTTAATTAAAAAATAAGTTGGGCAAAACTTTAAGGTTATAATAAATACATCACTAATATCCCAGCAAGGGTTTAGAATACAGAATTCTATTCATATCATCTTGATTAACTATGAAGACATGATTGCCTTCACCCCAGAAAATGTAACTGAGTTCAAGTTTTGTAACCAACTCCACTTACTTATTTACTCACAACCTCTACCTATACTGGCCACTGCCGACTCCTGACTACACTGCCACATGGCACAGCATAGCCTGTTGGCATTTCTGCACAAATTCAACGGCTGCCCATTTTCCTTATGATGGTACTGAATAACTGAATAATAACTAAATAGTGAATAAGCTGACAAGATTCTATGAAAGCTAAATATCTTGAAAAGCCAATAAATGAATGTCAGGAAAAAAAAAAGTCCCTGTTGGATGAGAGGTGATCTAAACTGGAGTAAAACTGAAAACAAATTAAAAATCGAGCACATTGTTTCTGACACTTAAGCCCCACTACCACCGCTTTAAAGGAAACCCAGAGTGGTGATGGGATGCTCTGTGAAGGCAACCGTGCAAATAGGACACAGGCAGAGTTAGTGAGCTGCTAAGCCTCCAGTCCTATAGCTCTAAACCAAGCTCTTTACAATTCAGCATGTGCTCAAATGTTTAAAAGTCAAATAGTTAAGGGAAGTGTGTAGTATTTGTTACTGCCCCCAACTTCACATGATATTTCTGATTATTGGGCAACTTTTCAACTAGCATCCAGGAGACCATTTCTATGTTAATAAGCAGGTTATTTCAAATGAGTAATAAACATAAATGCTACAGTGGAGACCATTTAGGGCCACAGAAACGTGAACACCAGCCACAAGAACAGAATACTCCTAAGGGATAAAGACGGACTGAGGTGGAGTGTAACCTAGGCAAAGATCTTTTTAAGAGCTGCCTCTGAACTTTCACAAAGTTCCTGTTCTGACCTAAACAAATAAAAAACGGACACAGAGCTATTGAGTAACCTGTCCTAGATCGGTGATAAGCCAGGTTTTGACTCTGGGCCACTTATTCCTTTCTTTAGCCACTTGACTGCTGATATTAGTGCCTTGCATAAGAGTAGATAAAACCAGCAAGCCCCAGGATAGCCATGGGCCCAAAAGGCCCAAGGATTCTGAACATCATGTACAGGTGCACGAAAGACAAGAAGTCATCCATGAAAAGTCATTAGGGCCATCTCTGGATAAAATCGTCACAGATGTGCTAGCTGAGCTTCGCAAACACCTGAAATAAGAAGCCATTACTTCTGCGATCCAAAGAGCAAAGGCCACACTGCACACTCTTACCTGCACAGCGATCTCGTAATTTTTAGACACATCTGATTGGAAGACACATGCTCAGTGCCTTTCTTTTGTTCGGTAACCATTATACCTTCAAAGGTTGGGCAGCATTTCTAGCCACTCTATATCCATTTCTCTTCTCAGGTGTACAAACTGATCACCTGACCTTCCCTTGCAAGTGTTACCGGTCATTATAAAGCCACCGTACAGAATGAAAAGACAGGCAATCATCACATACAAGTATCGAACAGTTTCCAACAAGAAATTTACAGAAATACAAAAGCTGTCAATGCAAATAGAACTACGATGTCATTACCTTTTCTGTAAACAAGTCTGCTGACAACAACAACAGTTATTACACTATCATGCCTCCTAAATGGTTCTGGAGTGAAGTCAGTAGGATCTACAGCGTTAGGAATGACGGACACTATTTCAGGATTCAGTGCTGCTCTGAGTACAGTGTTCTCCTTACTAGTGTAAGAGACACAAATGATGTGGTTTGTGTCACAAAGAGACACAGTTAGAAGCTTGTTTGTAAGCACCGAGCTGACATCAGCAAATCCAAAAAGGGAATGGTCTGTGAAGACTGTCTGAAGCCCCATTGTCTTGGCGTGGAAGAGCGCATCATGGGCCATGGCAGAGAAAGAACTGTGGGAATGGATTATCGTAATTCTCTCCCGAACAAATATGTACCTGAGCAATGGCAGACTGTGAAAGAGAGTCGTGGCTGTAGATTGGTTGTACATGACTCTCAGAGGCAAATAGTAAACTTTGAGGCCATTGGTGAGGTAACGGATGCCCTTTCGATTTCCATAAGCATGGGTGACAGTTATGACCTTGTGCCCCCTCTCAATGAGGCACTGAGAGAGCTGGTAAATGTGGCTTTCCACACCTCCCATGTTTGGGTAGAAAAAGTCAGACACCATGCATATATTATGGGTGCAGGTCCTATCACTGGAAAGACTTCCAGAGCTACCCGGGGAAGGCGACACTGAAGGAGGCTGGCCTTGCCCACCTCCACTTCTATTGGCCATGCTGAGGTGATTCAGGCATCAGTTCTCAAGGTAAGCCCATTAAGAAATGTGTCTTCTGTCACCTGAAAGAGAAAAGCAGGACATCGGCTCAAAACCAAATCTCCTTTCATATCTCAAATCCTGTTAGAAATAGTTTTAATGTTAAGGCATATTTTTAAAGCTTTTCACTTAGAAATAAAAGCAAAACACACTATAAATATATTTATTTGAGAACATGACTCGCTCAGCATGGTGATGCTATAGGACAAAAAATGATATTCTGCAATGTGTCAATTGAGCTGGGAAATTGGTACATTTTAAACGTTATGTCATATAGTACATAATAGTTTGCTACAAAACCAATTTTTTCAAATAATTAAACATATATTTCCCTGCTTCTCTTATCACTTTTATCAGCTTATTAAGCCTTATTACCTATTAAATCACTATATATCCATCACTGCACAGACTAAGAGTTTTCTATATGCGACCATTGTCTAGTTGACAGACCTAGACAAGGTATCAATTATATAGTTTAAATGCAAAGTCTAAAGCTTAAAGAAGTTAGAATACAATGTGCTAGGCTATTAGTGACCATCTCTTCCCACATACTTTTTAAGCCAAGTTTTAGCTTATAGCTCACGCTGACCTTGAACTCAACACTCTCAGCTTCTGTCACCCGAAGGCTGGGGTTACAGGTGTGCACCACCACACCTAAGAATCTTCCTTGCAATTGGACCATGTAAGCCTCCACAGGACACGGTAAAAGACGTGCAAATCTTTGACCTCGGCCTATGAAAGGTTTGATGGCTTTTACTTCTGGACATAAGTCATGCAGCTACTGGGCTAGGAGGACATGGGGGAGACAATGAGAGGAAAAAGGGCTTACAAGCTACATGGGGAAAGATAGGGACCCAGCCACCTCTACAATCTTACCTGAGCCCTATTCTTACCAGATCACTAGCTAAATGCAGCCTTCTACATTAACCCCTGAAAGACTCATGCAAGTATCACTAGCTTAGTCTAGCAGATTCCAGAGTCATGAAAAATAGCAAAAAAGGCTGTTGTTTTATAGCACTGCCTTTTGTTCTGGGTTGTGAGGCAGAAAAGGATACTAAAACAGGCTAGGATGTGAATCTAATTATACTGGCACATTGTCTATTTTTTTTCACATTGTCTATTTTTATGAACAAATTCTTACAGGAACCTGGCTTGCCCATTCACTTATGTGAATGGCTACTTCTGTAGCTTTGAAAGAGATCAGATGACCCACAGAGCCTAAAATATTTACCATCTGGTTCTTCGCAGAAAATGTGCTGCACAACTTAGTTAGTGCCCTAGTACATCCCATAAGGTTCTGCTGGCATTAGCTTTGTGGTTTCCATTAAAATGTACCTAGAACTAGAACTTTCTTTTTAAGAACACCCTCTTCAAGTGTTACCTGGAGCTCATGCTGCAGACAATCCGGTTTCTCCTTCCTTATTCAAGGATAGTTATACTCAAACTGCTCCCTTCTCTTTTCAGAACCCTTCTTTGAATTATGCAGGCCTTTCCCCTAGGAGTGTCCTTTCAGTGTAGACTATGAAAGGAAATGGAACGGGACTATGTGTGGGCTCTTTCCTACATCTAAATCTAGGAAATGTTTCCTTTAGGAGTTCCCTAAAGCTACGCTGATACGAAGTGCTCATTCAGTATTCTGTTCTATAGATGCTTAGACTTTACTGCCATAGCTTTGGGGATCTGGCAAAAATCCACCTCAGCTGAGATCTACAAGCCTACAAAGAACTCAATGGAGAATTACCATCCTAAACTCTTTGAGTTTCAGGTCTCACCTGCAACTATATGTGCCAATTTTCTCCAATAAATTCATTTACATTTAAAATAGTCTCAGAAATACAGAATGAGGAGGCAGGAAAAGAGCATGCACTTGGGAGACTCAGAATCGAGGGTTCTAGGGTAGGTAAGACTGGGTTACCTGGGGGCACCCTGACACAAACTCGGAAAAAGAGGAGGGAAGATCAAATTTACAACTAGTAAGTAAACAAATGATGAAAGCAAGGAAATATGAAGTTTGCAAAAGGGGAAAGCAAAGCCTCAAGTGGGTAACGCTGGTCTATTGTGATGTGACATCTAAACTTGGACCTTTAGTCCTATTTAGTTTTAAGAAGTGAATGATAAGAACAGAAATAATGAACCAAATGAAAGTATGTGAAAATCCATCACCAACCTCCAATGTTCTGAGTCTGCCTGCCATCAGGTTATTATATTTAAAATCTTTATTGCGTATAAGCTCAACATAACTGCATGCTCACTGAATCTTACTTCTATATGTGAAGAGAGGATGTGAAATCTAGTCAATTCTCTCTCGAGCTATACATGATCTGTACAACGTCCCTACCCTAGCCACGTAAATGACAAAGTCAAAAATTCCTCAAAATTCTCAATCATGGCCAGTGAACTCCCTTATTAGTAGAAGCTCCCGAGGATCCTTAGAGGGGGCTCGGACAGGGCTGAGAAATCAAGAGAAGTATACTTTAATCCAGTCCCAAGGCAGTGCACCCGCATGACTCCCTGAGAGGCAGCTCGGGTACACTAGAGGCAAAGAGGGTCAGCCCGGGTCCATCAGCCACCACTCCAGGATGAGGCAAGATCTGGCCAGACCCAAAGGGAGTCAGAAAAGGGTCCTAAGATTCCAGTCCCTCGCTCTACTAAACTCAGCCTAGGAACCAGCTCCAACCGTCAAGGCACCCTCAACCCTATTCGATTACCGAGACCCTCGGACCCGACTTCCGGGCCTCAGATAGAGTAGGCTTCACCTCTTCCACAGCCTGCCACGCTCCTATGAAAACGGCACAACCCCGTCCAGAAGGGACCGAGAACGTTGGATAGGACAGCCAAGACGCGTACTTACCCTCGAGTCCCATGGCCGCCACTGTCCGGACCTCCCGCGGCTGTAAGCAGAATCCCGCCCCGCTGCTCCAAAGCACCAATCAGAAGCGTCCGCGACCTGAGCGCCGCGCCCCCATGGTAGCCAATCGCACAGAGGTTCTGAATTCACGTGAAGGAGAGCCGCCCAGTTATCCCCCAACTCTCTAGCGCGGGATTGTAGCGTCAGCGATCGCAGGAGCACGTCTCCTAAGAGCTGCGGAAGGTCTCGGGCGTAAGTGCCCTGGTTGCCTAGTTACGGCGTCTCTTTTCAGGAAGCTTGCTCCCTCTCCGCCTCCTTCCGCCTCCTTCCGGTTAGAGAGACCGGGGGGCGCGTGGCGGGGGGTGGGGGCGGGAAGAGGGGAGGGCGGGGTAGGGGGCGGGGCAGGGGGCGGAGAAATCAGGGTCAGGCCGTTTTCTAGTCAGAACCGTACCACAGCCAGACCGACAACGTTGATTCTTGATATTCTGGCAGGATTGCTAAATGCAATGCATGAAAGTACATAAATAAAGAAAAAAAAATCACAGCAAGTCAAAACTAAACTATGAATTTTGAATCTTA
>JADRCD010078415.1:447-10536 GCA_019843815.1 Montemys delectorum | reverse complement strand
TGTGTGTGTGTGTGTGTGTGTGTGTGTGTGTGTGTGTGTGTGTTTTGACAGTTTTCCTGGGACTGTTTTAAGGAGACATATTGAAGAGAGTACAAGATAGACACAGGTGAAGACATAACATGTCAGAGAATGAAAAGGAATCAAAAGATGAGAACATAATATCAAAGGTCATATGAGGTCAAGCAGAGCAAACATCAGAAGTCAAGCAAAGCAAGGCTGAATCAGTCAGCGTGGAAGTTTAGACTGTATGAAGGCTAAAAGCTTCCAGGCCTAGGGATAGTTAGAACAGAGAAGAAAATTCTCTGGGATTAGCATAAGCTATTATTGGATAGTATAGGTTCAACTCTTATATCATTACTTCATCTAAGGAAATAAAAGACATTTACATATTAGAATCCTCTTTTTATAAATAACTGTATAATGACATTTTATAAGGAAAAGAGTTGAATACACAGGGTTATACCATTAATTACGGCTGACCATCAAAGTTAATATAAATAAAACACTAAATACACCATTAATTTTATTATGAAACTTCAAAAACAGAACTAATGAGAGAGATACTAGTTGTTAGGATAATTTAATTGCCTAATGACATAGTGGGTCACTAATATTCTACTAATCTAGTGTGATAATTTCAGGAAAATTTTTATTTATCTCTTTGTATACATTGTTAAATTTTACTATAACTAATACCTGTATCTATTCACTATATTTATGAAGAGACATGGGGTGAATGAATATTCTAGCCTTGTAAATTTTAATGTTATATTTATCTTTATACTATGCTAAATTTTAATGTTGAGTGTTTATGAGTACACATGCATGCATTTGTGTGTGTTTGAGTGTGTGTGTGTGTGTGTGTGTGTGTGTGTGTGTGTGTAGGTTATAAAACTAGAATGGAGACCATTAAAGTGATAACTGAATATTGACATATTGACTGGGGAACATAAAAAAGAGAAATTTGAATACACATAGCATGAAAGCAGAAAAACAAAACAGTGCACTAAGTAGAAACCAGCACAAGTTGTTGAAGATGGTAAGAAGGGGAATAGAAGTGGAGTATCACAGAAAGGCAAGTACGTAAGAATATACCTCTAAATGCTCATTATTTTATGTTAATTTAAAAGTAGCTATTAAAAACTAAAGACAAGAAAAGAAGGATAAGAAAAACTTATAGGAATAGATAAGTGGAGCTGTAATCATGAATTCTCAAGCAATTACATCTGAAGCTCTAGGACTAGTGAACTCTTTGGCCACATACACTTGTGTGACTCAGATGTATATATAAATGAAATATAAGAGCATACATTTCTGTTTACAGATCACTGTAGCTTACCAGAAATCAATCTTAGAAAAATAATTATTCAAAAATCAAATTCCTAGAGTTTATGTGTATGTGTGGCTATTTCAAGTATCATCTAGAAAGAAAGAAATAAACCCAGACTACTGAATGAGATAGAACTATAGCAGAAAAACAAAAAAAAAAAAAAAGTAAATTTTCATTAGACAGAAAATACAAACCAAAAAAAACCAAACAAACAAAAATAAAAGCTTGATAGCATATTTGCAATACTTCTTTACAGAAGAATATAGAAGTATATTTGTTACAAAGCCAATCTCTAAATTTTGAACTCTATGAGACAAATACTCTGGGTCTGATTTCTCATGAAGATAAGGTGAATGATGAAAGATGGGGTGAATAGAGGAATTGAAAACACACATGGCATGAAAGTTGAATTAGAAGAAAAATGTGTTATAGCTTATATACATCAAGCATAATTTTCACATGAATTGTACCTGCCCTTTAGAGTTCATGTAACCAAGAATAGATATATTGTTATGGATCAAAACACATAGTTCAATCACCAAGTGCCAAATTGTTTAGTAAATACTTCATCATATGAAATTATTACTAAATGTTCTCCATTTCTTCTTCCTGCTACATATTAATTCAAATTCCATTTCAACAATGCTTTATTATTTAGTATGATATTTTGTTCCAAAAAGAGTATATACCATCAATCTTTAAAATGCCCCTTTGTTATCATATACTAAATAATTAGACATTTTTTACAATCATGCTTATTGTTGCTTATTCTATTCTTGCTTTTTGTTTACTCAAGTAGATGTTTGTTGGTATTTAGATTATTATAGAAATATCAAAATTTCACTGTGAAAATATTTAAATGAATATCATTATTTTATGATTGTAGTACATGAGAAATAATTTAGAACTAGCTGTACTCATTTACATTTGCTTTTTCAGGACACAGGAGTCATAGAAGCCTGAGCTACATACCAATTCCAATTCCCAAAGTAAAACATTTGAAATTTGTGCCCTCTTAGGAATGTGTTTTCTAGCATATCTAATTTATTGGTATCAAATAATCATATATACATAACAATTGTCCAGTAATTCCTTGAACTTACCTATACATTTCATTCTCATTTCAGGAATGCATACCTGATACAGGTATGTGATATAGGCTAAGTTATTTTTCAATTGTTGTGAAAAAATACCATGACCAGCTCAGCATACAGAAGGAAAAACACTGGAGGGAATTGCTTATAATTCTACAGGCATAGAGTCTGTCAGAAGTTGGTATGAAGAATATAATATTGTTGTACCAGGCCAGACCATGTTGTGTTTTGGAGAATGTGGAAGACTTAGGAATTGGAACTAGAGAAAGTGGTAGAACTCTATTAATGGATTTAATGGCCATCTCAATATCTTGGAAGATAATCTTTCTGAGAGTAATGTAGACTATGGTGGCCCCTGGTCAAAAGGTATATGAGGGAAATACTATTAGAAACAGGGCTAGAGACAATTTTGTGACAGTTTAGCAAATATGTAGCTGTGTTTTTACCCTCTTCCTAACAATCTGCCTGAGACAAAATTGAAGGGTTTATAATTGTGTTGGAAGAGAAGATTTTAAGATAACCGAATTATGAGTCTGTCTGGCAGTTGTTAGTGATCACTCTTATGCAGGACTACAATAAAACAAGAGAAAGTGAGTAAAAAAGAAATACAAAATATATAGTTTGAGGACAAGTATAGCATTAAGAAAGTCAATGTTAGAGCTATGATATATGCTAAAAGATACAAGTAGAAATAGAATGAAGAGAGTAGACAACCCTATATAATCCTACAATTTTGAAAAGAAAGGGTCTAACAGATTATCTGTTACATAAGAGAAAGAAAAATTAAAATTTATGAAATATAATTCAAAAATTGGGTCAGGTTTCTTGTTTTTAAATCCCTCTTATATTTATTTGCAATTTCTATTTATACTATGGACTTAGGAATTTGATCTACTGGGGGTTTTTTTGCATTTATGATTTTAACATCAAGGAAGATGTTTTAGTTATTTTTCTATTGCTATGATAAAGTATCCTGGGAAAAGCAATTAAAGAAAGGGTTTGTTTTTGTGCACAGTCCATCTTGATGTGAAATTAAGGCAGCAATATCTACAACTGAGAAGTAGAGACAGGAGTAAATGCTGGTGGTCAATTGTACTCCTTAAGTTTTTGTTTCTACAGTCTTTGCTTGGGGAATAATCCTACTAGCAGTTAGGATGGCTCTTCTTATATTAACTAGCCCAATCTCCCACAAACATTCTCAGAGGATAATTTTTATACAAATGTCTGGCAATATTTCTTTAAGTACTGCCTCCTAAAAGATTCTACATCCTATCATATTGCTCACACTAATGACAGAAGAAAAAAAATAGTTATATTGTATAATTCCACTTATATTTAAGGGGTTATTAAATTCAAGTCATAGAGTTTTTGTTATTTTATGAATTGTCTATGCATAAAAATTTAGCAATAGCATTGGCTCAAAATAAGATATTTATTTTCCTTATAGTTTCCATTTTTTGGATTTGAGGCAGTGCTTGATGATTCAGAATATCATCACAATAGTTACTACGTTGGTTTGAATAGGTATGGCCACCACAGACTCATGTGTTGGAATGTTAGGCCCATGGCAAGGGGCATTATTAAGAAGTATGCCTGTGTTTGAGTAGGTATGGCCTTGTTGGAGGATGTGTATCACTGTGGGACAGGCTTTGAAGTCTATTATGCCCAAGCTCTGCCCAGTGTATAATGCAGTCTCCTATGGGCTGTCTAAAAATCAAGACAGAACTCTTGGCTCCTCCAGCACTATGTCACCAGAAAGATGTCATGTTTTATTCTATGATGATTATGAACCAAATTACTGAAACTGTAACCCAAACTCAAGTAGCCTTGGTCATGTTGTCTCTTCACAGAAATAAAACTCTAAGACAGGTAACTAAGTTCCTAATGAATACTTGTCCCTAATTATTCCATGAATCTCTCCACAGCATAGCTTATGAGCAATGCTGCTATAAGTATGAAGTCAAGGACCCTCTATTTAAAGTACATTTGTGGGCTGGAAAGATGGCTCAGTGGTTAAGAGCACTGACTATTTTTCCAGAGATACTGAGTTCAATCCCCAGCAATTACATGGTGGCTCAAAACCATCCACAATAGGATTTGATGCCCTCTTAGAGTATCTCTGAAGAGACGAACAATGTACTAACAAAGATTAAATAAATAAATAAATCTTTAAGCAAATGTGAATTTAAAAATCTGTATTCATTTTTATGTATAAAATAAAAGTATATTAACTGTCTTAGAAATAATTTAGATTAATTAAACCATACTGCTGAAAGTTAAAAGTTAAACATATACAATGAAAAAAGAAAGCATCTTCAACAAATGGTACTGGTCTAAATGACTATCTGTATATAGAAAAATGAAATGGACCCCTATTTGTCACTTTGCACAAAGCTCAAGTCCAAGTGGATCAAGGATGTGAACATAAAACTAAATACACTGAATCTAATAGAAGAGAAAGCAGAAAGGAGCCTTGAACTCATTGGTACAGGGGAAATTTCTTAAACAGAACTACAATGGCTCAAGCTTACATGTTGTATAGGTTGTGGAGAAAGAAGAATATTCCTCCATTGCTGGTGAGATTGCAAACTGGTACAACCACTCTGGAAATCAATCTGGAGGTTCCTCAGAAAATTGGAAATAGATATACCTTAAGGCTCAGTTATAACACTCTTGGGAATATACTCAAAAGATATCCCATCATGCAATAGGGGCACATGTTGCAATATGTTCATAGCTTCCTTGTTTGTGATAGCCAGAGGCTGGAAACAACCCACATGTCCCACGAAAGAAGAATGGATATAGAAAATGTGGTTCATTCACACAATGCAATACCACTCAGTTATTAAGAATGATGATATCCTGAGTTTTTCAGGAAAATGGATGGAACTGGAAAATATCCTGAATGAGGTAACTCAGACCCAAAAAGATGTGTGTGGTAAGTACTCACTAATAAGTGAATATTAGCCAAAAAAAAATTAAAAAAATTAAAAAAGCACAGAATATCCAAGATACATTCCACAGAACTTAAAAAGGTCAAGAAGCTGGCTTGTCCTTCCTTCAGTCTCTGCTCCATAGTTGGGCTCTGTAACTCCTTCCGTGGGTATTTTGTTCCCCCTTTCCTGAGAGGTTCAGACAGTACCTGACTAATACAGATGTAGAGGCTCACAGCCATCCATTGGACTGAGTACAGTCCCCAATGAAGGAGTTAGAGAAAGTACCGAAGGAGCTGAAGGGTTTGTAGCCCCATAGGATGAACAACAATATGAACTGACTAGCACCATCAGAGCTTCCAGGGACTCAACCACCAACCAAGTACTATACATGGTGGGACTGATTGTTTTGGCAGCATGTGTATAGTAGAGGATTTCAAAATCGATCATCAATGGGAGGAGAGGCCCTCGGCCCTGTGAAAGTTCTGTGTCCCAGTGTAGGGGAATGCCAGGGCCAATAAGTGGGAGAGGGTGGAGTGGCAAGCAGGGGGAGGGGGAGGCAACAGGGGCTTGTTCTTGTTGTTTTTTGTTTATTGTTGTTGTTGTTGTTGTTGTTGTTGTGAGGGGAAAATGGGAAAGGAGAAATCATATAGCATGTAAATAAAGAAAATATCTAATAAAAAAGAAAAAATAAAGAAATATTTAAAAGAAAAAAGAAAAAAATGTCAAGAAGCTGAAGTGCCTGATTGAGGATGCCTCAGTCCCACTTGGGAGAGTGAGTGAAGAAAGCAATCACCAGATGAGACAGAGGTTGGGACTTGGGAGGGAAAGTGGACAGGGGGGAGTAGAGGGAAGAGGGGAACCTGATCTGGTATTGGGTGAGGGAAAAGGACTGAAGCACTGAAGATCAGCAGAAAGAATGAAAACTGGCAACCTTAGGAAATAGGAGGTTGAGTGACTCTCCAGAATGCATCAGAGACCTGGGAGTTAAGAGACTCTCAAGAATCAAAGGGAGTGACTTTAGGTGAAATGCCCTACAGTAGGGAAAGTGAACTTATAAGCCCACTTCCAACAGGAAGACAGGGCATCCAGTGATGATATGTGGAAAGTATGATAAAATTTTCTCTAATTGACTGACATGCCTAAAGAGTTCAATATATTTTCTTGAGTCTTAGATTCTCTATATTTTGCTACCAGGGGACATTTATTTTAAATAATGTTGGTATATTAGGCAAAGTGAATCTACCTATGTGAGGAATCACTACATAAAAAAAAAGATATATTAAACACCATCCCTACTGCCCTCAAACTAAATGTATTTTGGATTTATGACATTATGGGAAAGAAGGGTGTTTACCTTCCTAGTAACAGTCTCCATTTGTGGAACTCCTTTGTTGCTTGTGGAATTCTATTATACTATGATCTTAATGAGGTCACTTGTGCTGTAACTGGTACATGACATGCCTTATATTTCCTTATGCTCTACTCTCTGGGCCTCTTCACCCTGACATTTGTTTGAATTACTCAAAAATTAAGAATACTCTAGTCATCTGTTCCATGAGTTAAACTGATGAAGCTTTCTGCCTTATTGAGAAACAGTCCTTCCATAGAGAACACTCAATAAAATTCTTGCCAGCTGAATCCAAGAACATATCAAAGCAATCATTCAACATGATCAAGTAGGTTTCATCCCAGGGATGCAGGGATGGTTCAATATATGGAAATCCAACAATGTAATCCATTACATAAACAAACTCAAAGAAAAAAGCCACATGATCATTTCATTAGATGCTACAAAAGCAGTTGACAATATTCAGAATCCCTTGATGTTAAAAGTCTTGGAAAGATCAGGAATTCAAGGCCCATACCCAAATATAGTAAAAGCAAGATATAACAAACCAGCAGCCAACATTAAAGTGAATGGAGAAAAACTTGAAGCAACCCCACTAAAAATAAAAAGGGACTAGACAAGGCTACTCACTCTCTCCCTTACTTTTCAACATAGTACTTGAAATTGTAGCTCGGGCAATTAGAAAACAAAGAAGGTCAAAGAGATACAAATTGGAAATGAAGAAGTCAAATTATCACTATTTGCTGATGATATGATAGTATACTTAAGTGACCCCAAAAATTCCACCAGAGAACTCCTAAAGATGATAAACAACTTCAGCAAAGTAGTTGGATACAAAATTAACACAAACAAATCAGTAGCCTTCCACTACTCAAAGGATAAACAAGCTGAGAAAGAAATTAGGGAAATGATACCATTCACTATAGCCTCAAATAATATTACATACCTTGGAGTTACTCTAACCAAGCAAGTGAAAGACTTATATGATAAGAACTCCAAGTATTTGAAGAAAGAAATCAAAGATCTCAGAAGATGGAAAGATCTCCCATGCTCATGGATTGGCAGGATTAATATAGTAAAAATGGCCATCTTGCTGAAAGCAATATGCAGATTCAATGCAATCCCTATCAAAATTCCAACTCAATTCTTCACAGAATTAGAAAGAACAATTAGCAAATTCATTTGGATAAAAAAAAAAAAAAAAAAAACCACACAGGATAGAGAAAACTATTCTTAACAGTAAAAGAAATTCTGAGGGAATCACCATACCTGACTTCAAGCTGTATTACAGAGCAATTGTGATAAATGCTACTTATATTGGTACAGAGACAGGCAGTAAAATCAATGGAATAGAATTGAATTTCAGAATTCAATTTTAGAATAGACCCAGAAATGAACCCACACTCATATGGTCACTTGATCTTTGACAGAGGATCTAAAACCATCCAGTGGAAAAAAGACAACATTTTTAAAAATGTTGCTCATTCAACTGGCAGCCAGCATGTTGAAGAATGCAAATCCTTCCATTCTTATCTCCTTGTACAAAGTTCAAATCCAAGCAGATCAAGTATCTCCTTACAGAGGAGAAAGTAAGGAAGAGCCTTGAACATGTGAATACAGGGGAACTTTTTCTGAACAGAAGAGCAATGGCTTGTGCTGTAAGATCAAGAATTGACAAATGGGACCTCATAAAATTGCAAAGCTTCTGTAAGGCAAAAGACATTGTCAATAATATAAAAAGGCAACCCACAGATTGGGAAAAGATATTTACCAATCCTATATCTAATAGACAGCTAATGTTCAATAAATACAAAGAACTCAAGTAGTTAGACTCAAGAGAACCAAATATCTCTATTAAAAAATGTGGTACAGAGTTAAACAATTTTCAACTGAGGAATATTGAATGGTCAAGAAGCACCTAAAGAAGTTTTCAACATCCTTAATCATCAGGGAAATGAAAATCAAAACAATCCTGAGATTCCACCTCACACCAGTCAGAATGGTTAAAATCAAAAACTCAGGTGACAGCAGATGCTGGCAAGGATGTGGGGAAAGATGAATACTCCTCCATTGCTGGTGGTAATGCAAGTTGTTACAACCCCTCTGGAAATTAGTTTGGAGGTTCCTCAAAAAATTGGACATAGTATTACCTGAGGACCCAGCTATACCACTCCTGGGTATATATCCAGAATATGCTCCAACATGTAATAAGAATACATGCTATGTTCATAGCAGCCTTATTTATAATAACCAGGAGCTGGAAAGAACACAGATGTCCTTCAACAGAGGAATGGATACAGAAAATGTGGTACATTTACAAAATGGAGTACTACTCAGCTAATAAAATTATGAATTCATGAAAATCTTAGGCAAATGGATAGAACTAGAAAATATCATCCTGAGTGAGATAATACAATTGCAAAAGAAAATACATGGCATGCACTCACTGATGAGTGGATGTTAGCCCAAAAGCTCCAAATAACCAGGATACAATTCACAGACCACATGAAGCTCATTAAGAAGGAAGACCAAAGTGTGGGTGCATTGGTCCTTCTTAGAAGGAGAACAAAATACTCACAGGAGCAAATATGGAGATAAAGTGTAGAGCAGAGACTGAAAGAAAAGTCATCCAGAGACTTTCCCACACGGAAATTCATCCCATATACAGTTACCAAACCCAGACTCTATTGTGGATACCAAGAATTGCATGCTGAAAGGAGCCTGATATGGCTGTCTCCTGAGAGGTCCTGCCAAATACAGAAGCAGATATTAGCAGCCAACCATTGGAGCACAGGGTCTCTAATAGAGGAGTTAGAGAAGAGACCGAAGGAGTTGAAGGGGTTTGCAACCCCATAGGAAGACCAACAATATCAACATACCAGACTCCCCAGAGCTCCCAGGGACTAAGCCATCAACAAAGTAGTACACATGGCTCCAGCTGCATATGTAGCAGATGATGGCCTTTTCATGCACCAATAGAATGAGAGGTCCTTGGTCCTATGAAGGCTCTATAGATGCCCCAGTGTAGGGGAATTGAGGGCTGAGAGGTGGGAGTGGGTGGGTGGGTAGTAGTACACTCTCATAGAATTAAGGGGAGGGAGGACTTGATAGGGTATTTCCAGAAGTTCGGGAAACTGGGAAAGGTGATAAAATTTGAAATGTAAATAAAGAAAATATACAATAAAAATAAAAGTAAGGAAAAATAGAAAGAAAATGAAAATAAAAAGTGATTATTGGTAAAGCAGATATATTTATTCCTAAATATAACCTGTTGAGTCCATAAAAAAATAATAAATCATGAAATTCACAGGCAAATGAATAGAATTAGAAAAAATAAAATAAAACAAACAAACAAACAAAAAACATCATGAGTAAGGTAAC
>JADRCD010078409.1:0-10711 GCA_019843815.1 Montemys delectorum | reverse complement strand
AGGAGAAATTCAAAACATTCATTTCATACCCATACGTAGGGAGTATAAAAACTCTTGCTCTTATACTTTCTTGTGACCTGTAAGAAAGTTGATCCCTAGAACCTCAAATTCATTAAAGAGGAAAGTGATATGAAATACTGGGCTATTTGTCAAACAAATCAATTTACAAGTAGCTTCCCAGGACTTTAAAAAAAATAGAAATCAATGTAAGTTGTGAAGTTTCATGAAAGAGGTAAAATTGAACGTGGGCCTTAACATCACTAAGGAGAGCTCTGAGACTAAATATCTCCCATGGAAGTCAGACAATTTTGGCAGAGCAAAGACTACCGAAACATCCCCAGCCTGTCCTCAGTGTCACACTTGACAAAGGGGGCTTTTTGATATAAATGAAAAGCCCAGGATGAATCACAGGGCAAAGAGAAGGCTGAGGGTCCATCCGTGGGGTAGAAAACACAGGTTTTATAAGGGATTTGTAGAATTCTGGGCAGAGAACAGTCTCGAACTTCAAGGTTACCAGTTCCCATCACTGTTTGGATCTAACTCAAAGTCTTTGAGTGGGAGCATTAGTCAAAGAACGAGGTGTTTGGGAAATGAATAGAGAATGTTGGCAAACATGACCAAAGGAGCAAATCCTTCAGATGCAGGGGATGCATAGAGGTTACTACAAGTCAGTGTGAGGTGAAATGGCCTTTCTGGGACAAGCCTCCAGGACAGAAGGCGAGGAGGAAGTAAAGATCAGCATAGCCAGCAGAAATAGTGAAGTTGTAGTCCATATTACAGAGAGATAGCTGTAGTCCATACTACAGAGAGATGGTTGTAGTTCATACTACAGAGAGACAACTGTAGTCCATATTACAGAGAGATAGTTGTAGTCCATATTACAGAGAGACAACTGTAGTCCATATTACAGAGGGGTGGTTGTAGTCCATATTACAGAGAGGTGGTTGTAGTCCATATTACAGAGAGACAACTGTAGTCCATATTACAGAGAGGTGGTTGTAGTCCATATTACAGAGAGGAGGTTGTAGGTCATATTACAGAGAGATAGTTGTAGTCCATATTATAGAGAGACAACTGTAGTCCATATTACAGAGAGATGGTTGTAGTTCATATTACAGAGAGGAGGTTGTAGGTCATATTACAGAGAGATAGTTGTAGTCCATATTACAGAGAGATAGCTGGAGGTTTTCACCATTCTAAATCCTGGTTGTATTTTTTTTTTTAGGATTCAGTCTACCTCGTGCTAACAAGTAAATCCCTTCTATATTAGAAAAGGAATTCTCAGATACTCTTTCTCATTCCAGAATCTAGAAAACAAAATCAAACTTATTTTCTTACACTTCCCATGACCTAACATACCTCAGTGATCTTCCCACCCGCTCTTCTCAACTAGAGTCACTGAGAAGTTGTTTTCACATACTGAAGAAGGAGTAAT
This sequence comes from Montemys delectorum, assembly GCA_019843815.1. Classification (NCBI taxonomy): domain Eukaryota; kingdom Metazoa; phylum Chordata; class Mammalia; order Rodentia; family Muridae; genus Montemys; species Montemys delectorum. The sequence continues at coordinate 9,276 of JADRCD010078409.1, read as the reverse complement.
CTCAGCCGGGCAGTGGGCGGTGGTGGCGCACGCCTTTAATCCCAGCACTTGGGAGGCAGAGGCAGGCGGATTTCTGAGTTCGAGGCCAGCCTGGTCTACAGAGTGAGTTCAAGAACAGCCTGGGCTACACAGAGAAACCCTGTCTCGAAAAACCAAAAGAAAAAAAAAAAGAACAAAGAAAGGAAGGAAGGAAGGAAGAAGGAAGGAGGGAAGGAAGGAAGAATAATTTCTCCTGTTCCTTTATAAAGTTGACTCTTTCAATTGTGATCTGCTAACTGTAATCATACCCAATTGTTATAGTTTGCCTCCATGGTACCCCTCAGTGGTACCTGCCTTGAATAACACTTGTTCCAACACACACAGGGGGAGGAGGGAGACAATAAAACTTCTAAATGTAGGCCATAAAGGCACTGTACTTTCATCTTGCTTCATGGACTTCAGTTCCTTGAGAAACCAGTGGTCTCATCTTTAGGATACTCAAGAAGCCTAGAGGAACAGTGACACAGTAAGGAATGTGAAACAGGCCCCAAGACCTTAGCACAACTGACTCCATAATGGAAATATCATTCAGGCCATAAAACTTCAGCATTACACAGCACCACTTGTCAACATGAAAACAAAGACCTGGTCCAATCAAAGCCCACAGCTCTAGGAAAGTCTCTAAATATATTAACCTGATTTATATGGCGTCTGTAGTTCTGCTTCTGGCCAACTGTTCTTGTTAACTGAAGTATGTCAACCTAAAATTTTTTCTGCTTAAAAACTCATCCCGAGAGGCTAGATGAGCTCATCATCAGGGCTGCACTGGGATCCCAAACACTCCGTATATTCACTGACCAGCTAATGAAGACTTTCTATTGGCTTAAACTCATGTCTAAGCAGTCTTCTCTGGTGGATACCTCACATCAGAATGGAGGCCTCCTCCAAAGAGCAGCTTGAGCAGTCAGGCAGGATGTGGAACCCCCATTGGGCCTTCTCATGACTATAGCCCCTGCCAACTTACTGACTACAACATCACGAGACCCTGAACCAGAACTGCCAGCTTGGCTACTTCGAGAGTCCTGGCCCTTAGAAGTGAGGAGGTCATAGATGTTTGTTATTTTAAGTCACTGACTTTGAGGTAATGCTATTCAGTAAGAGTAACCAATATGAGTATTTTTCAGCATTTCTATACTAAAATTGCTTTGTCTTGTGACCAAAATACTTCGCGACAATGCTTACCATGTTGCCAACAACTTTAGGAGCACTGGTAAGCAGAAGAAACTACCTGTGATGGTTCTGAAAATCTCCCTCTATATTCTAACTCCTGGCAAAAAGCCATCCATCATCTTCTAATTACGATTTGTTATTTTGTGCCTACAAGGATGACCTCACCAACGACTGTGTTTTGAGACACATCTGCTGTTTTTTCACACAAAGCACTGCCTCAAATTACCCAGCCATTGAACTTTAACCATTTACTATTTATTGATTAAAAAAACCTGACCCAACTTGGACAGTTCATCATTTTTTTTCTACTACAGATTATTTATAAAACACTGAATAATGGATTTTGATGTCTTAAGGTCAAAATAAGGCTTCTTTCATTTTCCTCAATTTGAAGTTATTATTATTATTATTATTATTATTATTATTACTATTAGCATTAATATTCCTTGGTTGAGCAATATATAAAACTTTGTATAGTAGGAGATTTTTCATGCTCCATTTTAAGCAATGAATTCATCATCCAGACAAAAGAAAAAATTGTGGAGTTACATTGTACCCTAGGCTGAATGAACTTTTCCCATATCTGTACAGCATCCACACAGCACTGCACAATACACATTGTTCCTAGCAGCACATGGAACATTCTCTAGATAGACCAAAGACTAGACCACAGAACAAGTCCCCAAGTTTTTAAAAGCTGAAATTGTTGACTAAAGATATAGCTCAAGGGTAAAAAGTGCTTTCCTGTCATGTGTGAAAACACTAAAGAGAAAGAAATGGATTTATAGTATCTTCACTAACAACAATACAAGAACTAAAAATAAACAACAACTTTTTAAGTATTCAACCCATTTTTGAAGAATCAAATGGATCAAGGAAGAAATTAATATGAAAATTAAAATTTTAAGAAATGCAAACAGAAATACAGTGTACTAAAATATATGAGACACAGAAAAACTACAAAGAAAGTTCTAAAAACATCAAAAATGTAGTTGGTCATAGTGGCACACACTTTTAATCTCAGCACTAGAGAGGCAGAGGCAGGCAGATCCCTGTGACTTCAAAGCCAGCCTGGTCTACAGAGTGAATTCCAGGACAGCAGGAGCCACTACATAGAGAGACCCTGTCTCGGAAAAGGAAAACCAAAACATAAAAAGATGTCAGATACACAAGGTATCATTGTACCTTAAGAAATTATGAAAAAATAAAAAAAGAAAAAAAAATAAACAAATAAAAAAAGTTCATATTTAATAATGTGCTGAAATGGGAAAAGTCGGAAGTGTCTTCATGTATACATAGACCAATCGAATGCAGCAGAGAGCGTAGAAGTAACCCATCACCTACAACTAGGTGATGCTAGTGAGATAATAGTTTTAATACCTTAATATTATTAACATTAAGTTAATATTAATAATATTAGTTTTTAAAACAAAAATAAAACAGAGATATGGGTTTTTTTAACAAGATCCAAAATTCACGGACTTTTAGGTAGGCCAAGAAAAAGACAATTTAAATAGGAACGAGGGTTTTTAAGCAGAGTAATTACAACTAACACCAGAGAAATCAGAGGATCACTAGAGATGACTGTGAATGATCATGTGTTGACAAATTTCCTGACCGAGGAGACACAGGATTCTTAGAGATGCGCATCCTGCAAAGATTGAACTGTGCCAAAGATACAAGGCTATTTAATTATGCCTCCCAAACAAGATTATGCCATCACAGAAATACACATCAGCTGAGTGGATTAATTATATGTGGTCATCTTAAAAGATATAGAAGAAGCATTTAATGAAACTTGGCATCTCTTTATAATAAAATCTCTGAGCAAATTAGGAATACAACTTAATACATGTATACTTCAAAATAACAAATGTCAGATACAGCAAGTTCATATTTAATAATGTGCTGAAATGGGAAAAGTTGGAGGTGTCTTCATGTATACATAGACCAATCGAATGCAGCAGAGATCGTAGAAGTAACCCATCACCTACACCTACAATACACCTGTACCTACTATGAAACTGCTAAGACCTGCACTGGAGAAAAGGATGTTTTGTGAATAAAGGTGCTGGGGAAATGGTATACTCATGTGCAGAGGAGGGAACAGATTCCCATGCCTCACCAGTTAACAGAAACAACAAGGGTGAGTTAGACAAAAGGCCTGGGAAAAGATGACTCGAGACAAAACTATGAAACAACCAGAAGAAAACACCAGACAATTGCTTCACTCAGGATGCTGGAATTAGCAAGGATTTATTTATTTTTGACAAGTCCCTAAAAGTTATAGGAAACAACAGAAAGCCATTTTATTAATGGGACCCCATTAATAGCTGGGTGAAATAATTGAGGCCCCAAGAGAACACGATCACTCAAAATCACAGTGCTAGTTTGTGAGTATAGGGCACTGGAACCCAGAGCCTGGATCTACCAACTTTTAGTTTTGTCACTGACCCTTTGGAGAAACAATCATTCTAAACTAACAGCCCCTGTGTACCACAGCATCAAATGCTCCATCAAATCCATTAAATGTCAGTCTCTCTGAGTGACTAAGACACTTACTGCTCTAAGATAGAGAATTAGAAAGTACACAAAGTATCTCCACATTTATGCTGTACAGATGTCAAAAGTAACCAGTGGCATGGGTGACTCAACGGCCATTCTTCCCCAAGGATACAGCGCTGAGCCACTAACCCTGACCAGGATGCAGAGAGACCACAGGTATCTCTTGCTTCAGGCATTACAGAAAGTCTTGGTAATTTTACCAGGGTGGCTTTAAACCCACATGTTCAAGAACTTTGAAGATTTCAGGCAACATGTGGATAGACAGCTGAGGAAGGGTGGTGTGGGTGGAAAAGGTCATTATCCAAAGCTGCGTCTGGCCAGGACCTGAGGAGAAAACGCAGGGCCACCTCCTCTCCATGACTTCCTCCCCAAATACATATACATGCAAATATAAAAACCCACAGCCCAAACCCCCAGCTTGATGGCTCTGAAAATAGAGCTTTGTCTTAGGAGATAGAGTGCCGCAAGCTGAATCATCAACACCACTTCCTGCGGTGTCCAGACAGACCCTTTATTCAAGAGGCGACCCTGTCTGACCCTGAGTGATAGCCAGGGAACAATATCATCCTGACAGGAAAATTAAGAGCCATTTTCCATGGCACTTCCTTCATTTACATTGTCTGTAATTCTCACTTCTGGTTGCCCTGTGACTCCCAATTTGTCCCGCTGTGTCTTTGTGGTACACTATGGAATCTGGGTTGGCAGAGGTGGGTGAGTAGAGGAATGGACCACATTCTAGCCTGGTTCAACATCCAGCTCATCTTTGGCAAGCCACGAGCTCCCTCGTTATTTACTTTTCAGAAACAGCCTGCTACACAGCGTGGATGGTAGTCAAATTTATGAAAAATATGTTTTTCTTTTGGCATTAAAAAAAAAGTATTTTATTTTTTCTTTTACTTTATGTGTATGTGTATGAGTATGTATGGATGGATGCTAAATGTATGTCTGGTACCCAGACAACTAGAGATATAGAGGGTTGTGATTTCCCACGTGGGTGCTAGGAACCAAACCAGGGTCCTCTGAAAGAACTGCAAGTGCTCTTAACCACTGAGCCATCTCTCCAGCCAAAATTCATGAGCCTTCGTATGAACATAGTAAGAGAGCTGGTCCACTAGTCTGGTTTTTAGGCAATAATGCCGTGATCCAGAGAAGCTCAGTGTAAAAAACAGGTCACAAATCTAAATATTTCCTCCTTGTGCTGAATCTGAGCCAAAATTCAAGGTCCTATCAATTTGTCCTAATAATACAAATTACTACACAAAGAGATCATGAAGCTATGACTAATTTGTTGTGTACGGCTAATGCTACCCTTAAAAAGAGTATGAGTATAGCAATAATAGGCCCTAGGGTATTTATCAAAATGTTAAGACTAAAATAATCTGTAATGAGGCAACTTAATGAATGTTCCTTTTTATTTCTGAGTTGATACTATCAAAAAGAATTGTGTCTATGCAGTTTGTGATCAAAGTAGTAGACAAGCCATGGGCCTGGCAGCAGAGCTGTTTATAATACTAGAAGGAACTTGTGGAAGAGGAACTGAGGTCTCCTAGTCTCTTCAGAGCGCGCTGAAGCCATTTCAGCTCCCATAGTGTTCTTGATAACTGGATGGAGGAAGGAGGGAAGGGAGGGGAGGGAAGGGGAGAGGAGGGAAGAGAGAGGAGGGGAGAGGAGGGGAGGGGAGGGGAGGGGAGGGGCGGGAAAAAGAAAGGAAGGGAAGGCAAAGCAAGGCAAGGCAGGCTGGTTAGCTCCGATTTCTTGAAGCTGGGAAATCAATATCAAAGGGACAACAGATTCAGTGTCTAGTGAGGGCCTGTTTCTTGGTTGACAGTGCTTTCTAGCTGTGTCCTCACATGATGAGAGGGACATGCAGCTCTCCCGGGTCCTAATTGCTCTTGCTGAACCTTTCCTGATAGCAAAGTATTTGCAGCAGTGTCTAGAAACACTACCTTTGACTAGTTTTTTCAGCTTGATCCATACCATCCTCCATAGTGCCACCAAAGCCTCAGAAACAGAGCCACACTCCCTACGTGAATGTATTCCCCATATGCATGTCTGTAGTCCCAGCGCTTGGTACACAGAGGCAAGCAGATCTCTGAGTTGGAGACCAGCCTGGTCTACAGAGTGAGTTCCAGCAAAGCTAAGGCTACGCAGAGAAACCCTGTTTCGAAAAACCAAAAGGGGGAAAAAAAAAAGATAAACTACAAACTGTCTTTTGCTGTTCAAGCTGCCATATCTATCCCTTGAGCAGTGTACTGGCTGGTTTTGTGTGTCAACTTGACACAAGCTGGAGTTATCACAGAGAAAGGTGCCTCTCTTGAGGAAATGCCTCCATGAGATCCAGCTGTAAGGCATTGCCTCAATTAGTGATCAAGGGGGGAGGGCCCGTTGTGGGTGGCGCCATCCCTGGGCTGATAGTCCTGGGTTCTATAAGAAAGCAAGTTGAGCAAGCCAGGGAAAGCAAACCAGTAGGCAGCACCCCTCCATGGCCTCTGCATCAGCTCCTGCCTCCAAGTTGCTGCCCTGTGTGAGTTCCAGTCCTGACTTCCTTTGGTGATGAACAGCAGTGTGGAAGTGTAAGCTGAAGAAACCCTTTCCTCCCCAACTCACTTCTTGGTCATGATGTTTGTGCAGGAATAGAAACCCTGACCAAGACACAGTTTGCAGACAGTTGGGGTTCCCTACACAATAGAAGTCCTCACCCTCTGTCTTCACATAAGGGTTCCTTCTGCTTGGAGTGTCCCTAACTATTGGGTCAGCTTAATTTTCAGTCTTTCTTCAAGGATGAAACATCAATCATCAGAGTCCCCAACTGCCCTACTCCCTTACTCCACACCTGTGTGCTTACCACCCTTCCAGCTTGCAAACATTTGCTGTCCAAACAGCCCACCACCAATTTCTGCATTTTCTTGGCACATATCCACCATGTTTTCTAAATACTGAGCAGTGGAATGGATGAATGAATGAGTGAACAGTACAAAAATATGCAATGACTTGTTCTGAATCATAAATAATCTCAATATTAAAAAAAGCAAGAAACAAAAGGTCAAGATTACCCCCTACTTGATAGTTAAATTAACAGCTTCCGTAGAAAAGCCTGGCATTGAAAGAAAATGATTATAACACTGGAGATTATATACATATTTTAAGAACAATGTTTTTTCCTAAGGAATTTTTGTTTAGAGTAAAGCTAGACTTTGAAGAGACTATGTAGGCACTTCCAAGGGTGCCTACATTCATGGCTAACCTTCCTATAAGTTCATTTGGGAGTCCAAACTCCTCTTTGCTTTGGCATCCCTTTATTCTCAATAGATGTCCCTTTGTGATAACAACCATGGACAAGAGTCTTGTGGGAGAAATGAAGTAATGAAGAGTTTACATTTGGGATCACAAAAATCTACAGGCTCACTGTGGGGGAAAGAGAGGCACTCAGGAAGTAACAAGTAAGAGATGAGCAATGAGGCCAGACGACCACCTCTGTGTGTAAATGTCCACGGAACTGCACCTATTGGAAACTGCAGGGAGCTGAAAGTGTGACCTCCCCACATTGAATAAGTTCACATCCTTCTTAGAAGTAACTCAGTGCTTCTCAACCTTCCTAATGCTGAGACCCCTTAATACAGTTCCTCATGTTGTGGTGACCCCGCCCCCCCACTGTAATTTTTTTGTTGCTGCTTCATAACTGAAATTTTGCTACTGTTCTGAATCATAATGTAAATATCTGAGATGCAGATGGTCTTAGGGGACCTCTATGAGAGGGCTGTTTGACCCACAAAGGGTTGAGAACCACTGTTTTAACTCAAGAGAGAAAAGTAAAACCATATGACAAGGAACTTTTTAAAAAACAATTTCACCCTCACTGCTGAGAAGCATTATTCCTGGTACCTACTTGGCTGAGCTAGTGTAGATTCCCACTTCAGTAACTTCATCCAAACGGAAAAGACCTTTATGAGACCCTAAGGAATTAGCAGGCTGTTAGTCTAGAGCAGCTGGAGGGTGGCTCTGTCTGCTTCCTGCATCTATCAGGAGGTTCAGAACCATTTTATAAAAAAAGGAAAGATTTGATACAGAGTGACATAAAATATAGGCAAAAAAGGAAAAATATTATATGTATGTTTTATGGTGCTATATATTCATATGGATAATGGATACAAGTAATTTTTTACATAACTAAGAGTAAAGCATAAAACCCTGTGGAATTTATATTGGAAGTCTTAACTTTTAAAATTACATTTATTTATGTATTGTATGCATGCATTCAACAACAACAACAAAAACAGACAGATGTGACTTCCTCAAAAGAAAAATTTTAGTTGTGTCGTGGCACAGATGTGACGGCCAGAGGACAACTTGTAGCAGTTGGGTCTTTCCTCCCATCATAAGTTCTGGGAACTGAACTCAGGTTGTCAAGCTAAGCAGCAAGCGATTGTACTCATTAGCCTATTAAGTCTTAATTTTGTGAAGTAATTAAGCTTTGGCCTTTGATGAAAGTCATATTGTGGCTAGAATAAGGGAATGTTTTGATGGGCTCCCAAGAAAACATAAACAGTTGTACATTATTCAAGTAAGATAAACATTTAAATTTAATGTTAATGATGCAAAACCTGTTAGGTTAATGACAAAGTGAATACAATTTTCATGGGGAAAAAAGGGGGTACTTACGCTTTCAGTTAGGTTCTGATAACTAGAGATCTACCTGAATAAAGTAAGCCATAGATTTGTGAGCAGCAGCTGTGAGCTCCTCCGAGCTCTGAGCTCCACAGGCTGCTGGCTTCGCATCCATTGACATTTTCCTTAATCTCCTCTGCTCCTGTCCCCTTCGACTACTGCTACCCCCTCCTTGCCCACATTATTAATTCTCTCTTACATTTATTTAACTGTAATATCCATCATAGCAGAGACTCACCTTTTCACACATGTTAGAAACTACAAGTTGCTGAAAACAGCACCCTACACTGTGTTCCTTTCCATGTTATGTAGAAGCATATAAATAAACTATATGACTGTCATTCATTCAAGACTCTAAACTCTATAATCATTTAATTCAAAAGGGGAAGATAAAAGCATAAATTAAAACTACACATAAAGACTATCTCACAGAAAACCTCTGGAGAATGGAAGGTTTCCTTGGACTACTGTCTTCCTTCCCTGCGATCTAGTCTGGGGTCTAATCTCAGATTCTCCTGGCCAGCATGTGCACCTCCCTAATTGTTTCAAACTCAAACCATCATATAAGCTGCTGCCACCTTTGTGTTCTTGCTATGACAATTTCTTGTCTCCTTTCATATCTAGTTAATCATGCAGAAGTCAAAATATTCCTTGATTTATTTTTTTTGCTAGAAACTACATAGAGATCTGTAGTGGAGAAGATGTTAGGGAAGGTGTGACTAACAAACCCTACAAAACCTAACATTTTACAAGCTTTTCAAAAATACAGAAAAAGGGTTTGAGTAGACACACCCTACTACATGGGGTGCTAGAGTATTCCTCCTCCTGGAAGACATA
>JADRCD010078408.1:0-15434 GCA_019843815.1 Montemys delectorum | reverse complement strand
ACTGTAATAAATTTATCCATCCCTTTGACTGGTTCCACTCCCTGTGAGCAGCATTCCTCGGGCAGGTATCTCATGGTTTGGGGATCGTTACCCTCTTCAAGTTTCCAAGGCAATCCAGGCTTCATCTTTATATCTTCACACAATGTCCTCTCTGCACCTCCATACAGAGACAACCCTGAGTCTAGCCACTCCAGCTTTTCTAGTTGTGAAGGAAGATTTCATAATATCTTTTCTTCTATCTTTAACTCTAAAGCTAGAACCATATTCTTGAAGCTTCCAAAGATCTGCTGCTTGTGGTGGCAGTGATTTGGCCAGTTTGTTCAAATACACCTTTCTGTTTTCAATTGTTTACCTTACTACCTACGTTTGGATGTCCTCAAACTTGATCTCTAGAGCAGGATAGCTTGGAACTCAGAGATCTTCCTGGCTCACCTTCCTGAGTGGTAGGATTAAAAGTATGTGTCACTATGTCTGGACCTAAACTTTTCTTTAATTTCTTTTCAAAAGTTGGAACCTTAGCTGGGTGGGGCCTTGGCTAGAGTTCACTATTTCCATTCTTCTTCTTTTTTAAGTGTTACACTCAGAAATGTTTATTCATTACCAAAAATGAATAATGAATAATAATTAATAACAGTGTATCACAAGAATGATGAAGAAAAGAAGTGATCAGAAAACAAATAGATTGCAAAGGTAGGTCCTAACATAGCAATTATATCACATATAAATAGACTAACTACACCAATTAAAAGTTGGAAACTGTGAGGACAAGGTTTTTTTTTTTGGAGAGTGGAGGGGGTTGGTTTTTCGAGACAGGGTTTCACTGTGTAGCCCTGACTGTCCTGGAACTCACTCTGCAATCCAGGCTGGCCTTAAACTCAGGAATCCACCTGCCTCTGCCTCCCAAGTGCTGGGATTAAAGGCATGCATCACTACTGCCCAGCAAGGACAAGTTTTTAATGATCCAACCATGTATTGCTTACAAGAAACACAGTTTATAGGTTCAAATTATTATTATTATTTTTAATCATCATTTTAATTATCTTTAATCTTTTTTTAATAGTCCAGTCATTATCTTCCTCCCTGTCTGCCCTCTGAGTATTCCTCATTCCATTCCTCCTCCTCCTTCTCCAAGAGGATGTCCTTACCACCCTCACCCCACCAGATTTCCCCATTCTCTGGGGTCTCAACTTTTTCAAGGGTTAGATGCTTCTTCTCTCACTGAGGCCAGACCCAGCAGTCCTCTGCTCTATATGTGTTGGGAGCCTCATATCAGCTAGTGTATGCTGCCTGGTTGATAGTTCAGAGTCTGAGACTTCTCAGGGGTCCAGGTTAATTGAGAGTGCTGGTCTTCCTATGGGATAGCCTACCTTCTCAGCTCGGCTTCTTCTAGCCTCTCCCAAGTTCAACCACAGAGGCCCCCAGCTTCTGTCTATTGGTTGGGTGTAAGTATTTACATCTGTCTTAGTCAGCTGCTTGTTGAGCCTCTCTAAGGGCAGCCATGGTAGGCTCCTGTCTTTAAGCATACCATAGTATCAATATTAGTGACAGGCCTAGGATACAATCATGGTTTTTCCATTTCTTAAATGTGGTTTTAAAAGTGTCATTTGTCTTTAGTAAGGATGTATTATTACCTGGCTCATAAAAATACTTTGGAAATGATACTTTTCCTGATGTCTAGTCTGGAGTTATTTTTTTTTGTTTGTTTGTTTGTTTGTTTGATTGATTGGTTGGTTGGTTGCTTTGGTTTGGTTTGATTTGATTTGGTTTTGGATTGTTTGTCTTTCACCTAGAGAAATCTTCATCTATAGCAAGTATCAGATAAATAATTTTTACTCCAAGCTAACTGATCATGTTTGTAATAACACAGATTGTTATGTTGTATGACCAAGAATTTCTATAAGGATTACATGATCACTTTCTTCTGAAGTCATCTACATGATGGTATGTGTTATTTCATTCTTACTGCTTCTGAAAACATATTCTCCATTTGAGCTTACTCAAGTCTGTAAAACTTACTCTCTGTATGGAGTAGTATAACAAAATATCTTTGTTGTTTCAAAATGGTATACCACACACACATGCACACGCACACACACACACACACACACACACACACACACACATACATCTTTAATTATGCATTTAAATATTTTTAAAAAATTTTCAGTACAACATTGTAATAAACATATTCTCTACAATATGATATATAAAACATTGTACTACAAATAAGTTTTAAGGTTATGTTATGGCAAATTGATCTTACTGTTCACAACCATTCCAAAACAAATAAGGAATAAGAATGGAGGAATAAGAATGAAGGCTAGGAATAGTGAGGTGGAAGTGTCTCCTTGGATCTGCAAACCTTGGTGGGAATATGGTATATACAGTAAGATTCCCATTTCAAAGACTGAAAGAAAGAGAACATATGTTCTTGCAAATGCTGTCTCTCAGATATAATATCTGGGTTGGTTTAATCTCATGGTGTCATATGTTAAACTACAAATGACCAAAGGCAGAGGCTCATGCTTGCAAATTGGTATGCTTATGAAGTTAAGAAAACTTTCCTTGGAGAGAGATTGCATGTAATGACTAAAGATAGGAAATAGAAATTTGGGTTACTTTAGAAAAAAATCAAAATATCTATATAACAAGCATTATATGATTCATGACACATTTTCTTCAATGTGTTTGCATGTAATTGCTGGACATAGAAATAAGCACAATTCCTTATGGAAATGCTAATATATAAACTATGGCAGATTTCTATGGAAATAATCAGCTACTCTGTGATTGGATGTGAAACCAATTCCTCATGATAAATCTTATATCTAGTACTTAAAAATTTGTCAAAAATACATAACTGGACTGAACACCAACCTTATTGGCAAAATTACTACTGTGCTTTGATATTTAAACAAGACTTTAAATCGCCTTCTATGTTTCCATTCATACAAAAATTCCTCCCTCAGTTTTGATGTGCAGAGCTTCACTTTTCTGAGAATAACTGACCTAAAGCAGATGTTTATACTACTCAACTCCAGGGCTCAGAGACCATTATAAAAGAGAAGATAAAAAGAAGGTAAGATCTGATTAAAGACAGAGGGATAAAAAATATTGCCTTTTTCGTATGATACAGCTATCACAATCATGAACTCACTGCACTAGGTCTGGAAATAGTCAGTCATAAGTGGAGGAGGGCTTATAGGATCCTACCCCTTGCTTCTGGAAAACTTAGTTGTATATGGCTTCTGGGAGAGGGTAAATTATTCTTTCTTCATTTTTGTACCCACTACTATTTTATTATCATCATCATATAATGCTTAGTGCTACATCAGAAGCCACATGAATGACCTTGGTTAAAACCTGCAGCTCATACAACAAACCAATATATATGAATGTAGGTAAGAGACTTGAAGAGATATGAAAATCTTGAGAGATTTAGGAGGGCAATGAGAGACAGTGTGAGGAAAGGGAAATCAGAATACCATACATAAATATTTAGCATTGCAAAATTAATCTGAGATAAAATATATAATTTTTAAAACAAAAATTACTTCAAATTATTTGTGACAAATTCAATTATTTTAGGGGCTACAAAATCTAAATTTTCTCTACTAATATCCAGGGTATAATTTTTAATTAATCCATTTAAAGTCATAATTGTGATGTACTGAAAATAAATTCATGGACACAAAAGTTAACTTTACAATAAATATTGTACCATGATACAAAACTTTAAAAATAAAGAATGGGACATTTGTACATTATCTTTTAATGTGTAAAGTCTTTAAAACTGTTGGTTATTAAAACATTTAAAAGAGTATATGTAAATTCTTAATCTTAAGGAATAAAGGAGAGAGTAATGAGAGGCTAAGAGCAAGCAGAATCCTTAGAAGAAGAAGGAATATTCAAAATTATTTATAGACTTCAGAATAGAGGCACATGATGATGCAAATGCAAACAGTGTTGCTGTGGTAACCAACCTATTGTACAACAGAATTTAGACTTTTATTTCTTGACAATGGGATTGCAGAGAAATTCGCTGACACCTTTTAGGACTAATACTTGGGTAAACATATCATGTTTACATTTGAGAGATGCAAAACTCAACCTACAAAGACAGATTATTTAGCTTTACTATTACTAATTGTTTTGTCAAAACCTTTTTGAGTGCTTTCCGTGGGTTTGGCACTAACAGGTAAAGTATAATCAGTGAGAACTTTAATAAAAAAACTAATAATAAAGCACATGGCTACAGAGTATGCAGAAAGTAAACTTATTAATGATCTGCCATTGTTTTCATTGGGATTTATAAGAAAAGAATCAATTTCTTAAGCTTATAACATTGGCCCATGCATTAATTACTTTCCTGTTCCTATATTGGCAGAAAGGCTCATGGGAGAAACAGTTTGCTTTTGCATACAATTCCAATTATTTCAAAAATGCACACAAGCCCATCATGTTAGAGAAGGCTTGGGAATCTTGCCAAGCAAAAAGAAACAAATGAAGTAGAGAATGAGAGCAGTGTATGAAATATCAAAGGTCATCTTTGACTTCTTTCTCCATCAGTTTTCTACCATTTATTATTATTATTTTATTAATCATTCCATTCATTTACATATCAAATGATACCCCCTTCCAAGTTACCCCACCAACACTCCCAATCCCATCTGACCTCTCCCTACTCCCCTTTACCTCTCTGTGGGCGCTCTATCACTCATCCACCCACTCCTACCCCACCATTCTAGCATCCCCCTATGCTGGGGCATAAAACTTCCACAGGACCAAGAACATCCCCTCCCACTGATGTCAAGCAAGGCCATCCTCTGCTATATATATATTTGAAGCCATGAATCCCTCCCTGTACACTCCTTGGTGGTGGGATAGTCCCTGATAGCACTGGGTGGTCTGGCCAACCCACATTGTTTTCTTTATGTAGTCACAATCACCCTCTGCTCCTTCAGTTCTTTCACCAGCTGTAAGCATCCTCCTCTGCATTTGTCAGGTACTGGCAGACCCTCCAAGAGAACAGTCACATTTGGTTTCTATCAGCAAGTGTCTCTCTCTCTCTCTCTCTTTTAATGCCTAGTCATTTTTTATTGGATATTTTATTTTGTTACATTTCAAATGTTATCCCCTTTCCCCATTTCTCCCCCAAGAAAATACCTATCCCATTCCCCTCCTCCTGCTTCTATGAGGCTGTGACCACACACACTCAGCCACTTCTGCCTCCTTGCCTCCCATTCCCCTATACTGGGGCACTGAGCCTTCACAGGACCAAGGGCCTCTTTTCCCATTGATGCCCAACAACGGGATCCTCTGTTATATATACACGACTGAAGCCGTGGGTCACTCCATGAGTACTCCTTGGTTGGTGGTTTAGACCCTGGAGCTCTGGTTGGTTGATACTGTTGTTCATCCTATGGGATTGCTAACCCCTTCAGCTCCTTCAGTCTTTTCTCTAACCTCCATTGGGGACCCTGTGATCAGTTCAATGGCTGGCTGTGAGCATCTGCTTCTGTATATGTCAGGCTCTGGTAGAGCCTCTCAGGAGACAGCTATATCAGGCTTTTGTCAGCATGAACTTCTTTGCAACCATAATACTGTCTCCATTTGGTGACTGTATAAGGGATGGATGCCTGGGTGAGGTAATCTCTGGATGGTCATTCCTTCAGTCTCTGCTCCACACTTTGTAACTCCTTCCATGGATATTTTGTTTCTCCTTCTAAGAAGGACCAAAGAACCCACACTTTGGTCTTCCTTCTTCTTGAGCTTCTTGTGGTCTGTGAATTGTATCTTGGGTATTTTGAACTTTTGGGCTAATATCCAATTATCACTGAGAACATACCATGTGTGTTCTTTTGTGATTGGGTTACCTCACTCAGGATGATATTTCCTAGTTTCATCCATTTGCCTAAGAATTTCATGAAGTCATTGTTTTTAATAGCTGAGTGGTACTCCATTGTGAAAATGTACCACATTTTCTGTATACATTCCTCTGTTGAAGGACATCTGGGTTCTTTCCAGCTTCTGGCTATTATAAATAAGGCTGCTATGAACACAGTGGAGCATGTATTCTTATTATGTGTTGGAGCATCTTCTGGGTATATGCCCAGGTGTGCTATAGCTGGATCCTCAGGTAATACTATGTCCAGTTTTCTGAGGAACCACCAAAATGATTTCCAGTGGTTGTATCAGCTTGCAATCCCACCAGCAATGGAGGAGTGTTCCTCTTTCTTTACATCATTGCCAACATCTGCTGTCAGCTGAGTTTTTGATCTTAGCCATTCTAACCGGTGTGAGGTGGAATCTCAGAATGTGTGTGTGTGTGTGTGTGTGTGTGTGTGTTTGTGCATATATGTATATATGCATAGTATTTATGTGTAAAGTATGTGTATGTATGTGCACACTCTTGTTTATAGTCAAATAGCAAAGGTTGCTGTCAGAAATCTTTATTCGTTACTGTCTCCATGTTCTGAGTAATGTCTTTAACAGAATCCAGGGTTATGAAATAGATAGACCAGATTGTTAATTTGATCCTGGAATTCTCCTGTCTCTGCTTTTCAGTGTATGAATTATAGGCATGTGTCATCATACCTGGCACCTTATATTAATTCTAGGGCTCTGAACTCAGCTCTTCAGGCCAGTGCTGTAAGAGCTTTACCCTCAGAGTCATCTCCCTGGTTCATACAATTAATATTGATTGAAAGAATTTCCTTCCCCATCATATTTACTTGCACTAATGATGAAAAGTCAATCACATATGTGTAGGTAACTTAGGAATCACAATTGCAGTCAGCTCGTCTGTATGTTTGTCCGTTCATATGTTAGCATGACTCTAGTTTGACAATGCCTGCTTTATGGTAAATTTGAAATATAGGAACAAATAATACTATTTTTTAAAAATTATTATTTGCTTTATATTCTGAGCACAGTTTCTGTTCTCTCCTTCCCTCCCAGTCCTTCCCAAACCTTCCCCCATCATCAATTTCTCTTGTTCCTCTTAACCTGAATTTCTTGCAATACTGTATAAATTATAAGTGAGTAATTTTCATAAAATAAAAATTTAGAAACTTTAGCTTTGTTTTTGATAGATTATGTAGATTAGGTCAGAAAACATCACCATTATATTAATAAGCATTTCTGTGACTAACACAAATAGCCTCTCATTCATATTTTTCATAATTTCTTTTAAACTGTTTTACATGTGTAAAATAAATTTTGTAGCATTAAATGTGCTATGAATCATTTTATTATTTTGATGATTATCATTTTATTTTATTATTTTTGATAAATGAAAATACCTTGATTTTAATTTTATTTTTCTGTTATTGTGTAAAAGTGAAGTTTATTTTTGTATATTAGTAAGATAGTGTTTTTTATTTGGAGCCCATTGCTTTTTTCAACATTGAATTTAGGCATATCTACTAGTCTACAAAATATGATATTCACTTAAATCAGTTGAGATTCTAGATATTTCAAAAAGGCATGTTAAAATAGAAACTAGAAAATAATAAATATTTAAATGCTGATGAAACAGCCATAACTATCAATGTTAGTCACTTTTCTAAATGAATTCTCAAAAATTTCTGTGTCATAATAAGGGCCAGTGAACCCTAGATCAATGCACTACAGTTACAGTTTTAATTCACTTACATTTTGGACACAGAAACTACAATTAATTCTTTATTTGCTAAGATAAATGTAATCCGTGTCTTTAGGAAAATCAAACTGTTCATATTTAAGCAAACAACAAAAACAACAAGAAGAAAACAATTCCATTTCAGAGAATGCCCAGGCCCTCATCTTATATACAGACGATTTTGTTCCTCATGATTACAGCATAAATTTCTGCGCATCTTTCCACATCTCTCAGAATCTCTACTTGTTATGACTTGGTTGGTTTCCAGAGATTTTTGTATTGAATATATCTAAAATTATTTTTAGCAAGTCTGTTATAAAATCTCAAAACTATCAAATTTGAATGAGCTTGCATGTAGTTATTTATTAATATTCTGATTTATGTATTTAATTTGTGTAAGATTTCTTTCCCTTTCTTACAATTCATATGTTTGAAGATTATTTTTATACTCATTATATTTAGAAAATAATTTATTTTTCTCCTGTTTACTATTAAAATAAAAATAAAAACAATTGCCATAATTATAATCAATATTTTAAAATAAAGATAATAAGGAATAATTATAATGCAAAGAATTAAACAAATAGAAAATAATCTATACTTCATTATTTTCCAAAGATTAGAGCACTTTCCTAGAGGTGTGTCAAATTAAAATAATAGGTGTAAAATTACAGTTGATTTCCACCTTATAAAATAACATCCAACATTTGCATAGTCCTTGCAGAAGGAAAAAAGAAACGAAAAGCCAGTATGAAGAAATAATAAGAGAATATTTCTGAGAAATGTTTCTGACATTGATACCAAAGGCTGTTAGCCACTAAAGTCTGATTAAACATATTAGGTCAAGCACTGTTTTATTAGCCATATTACAAGGGAGATGACATATTGAAAATCTTTAGCACTGGCCTCCTGTCAGTGAAAAATTTTATGTTAACATGATATCAATCTCTCCATTCCAAGTGTTATTTATCATATAGTATAGATTGAAGTGGTAGCCAGATGACCAGCAAAGTAGATTGATTTTGGCATAAAATAGTCTGGATAAAAAGTGAATCAGACAAGAAAGTGGATTGATTCCTAAGCTGAAACCTGAGTCCAAAAATGAGGAATTTTTAGCCACTTCCAAACAAATGAGTAGAAAGAGTCCTTTGAGGACCAAAATACAACATTGTCCAGTCAGTGGACTGCGCAAGTTAGCCACCATCTGAGGCAAGTAGGGAGCTGACAATGCTGAAAACTCTGCTATTCATATCCAGAATCTCTGCAGTGTATAGAGGCTATGGTGTATGTAGACATCAGTGCGCAAAAATACTCAGAGAAACAACTGTTTCTAATTGTTTGTTTGTTTGTTTGTTTGTTTGTTTGTTTGTTTAAAAGCCATCTGTACTTGTGTCCAAGTGTCCTGTTATCATCTGTAACCATCATGGGTAACCTTTAGGAAAAGCTTATTCCTGGAATCAAGAGACCTGGAGTTAGCTGGCTGGCTGGCATAGGCCAATGGGGCAAGGCTTAGTAGTCATGCCAGTTGGCTTCACATACATTGTGAGGTCTCTGCTCCTTGGTTGGTTATGATGGGAAGGAGTTTCAAGCTCCTACCACCATGGATCAAATCACAATGTCATGTCAAACTCTTTATGCTGTACTACACCTTCTGAACTGTGAGCTAAGAGGAACTTTATCTCTCTTAATTTGTTCCTGTCACGTAATTGTCACAGAGACATAGGATCAGCAAATCTACTTTAATGCAAATAAGTATAAATAATCAGGATTTATTTAACATAGGAAACCAAAATCCTTCTTTCCTTCTATTTCTTTTCTTCCTGCAATTTTTAAAAATACTTTCTAAAATGAGATACGTAGCATCTCTGTCCTTGTCCATTATACAGTCCTCACCTCTACCATGGAGAAATCTAGTCTCATGATTTGTCAAAATCTTTTCCACTAAGATGGATGAATAGTCTCCAGCCTTTCATACTTTCTATCATTGTAAAGACTAAATTATAGTGTCCATATACCCACAGATTTCTCTTCTGCTATGCATTTTGTGGCTTGCTCAACTCTACCTAGTGAGACCACTGTACCTATTTTTTCATTTTCTTTCATTTTATTCCCCCTGGTCTTCTGTCATGATCTCTCCTTTCTCTTTCATTTTTTTCTATATTTTTATAGGATAGTTTTATACTTCTATGACCTTAGTTTTGATTTCTCATCTTCTCATGAACATCCTACCAAAAGGATTCAGAGTGCCATAAGCAGCAGACTAGGATACATGAATGAAGTACTCCCAGAGGCAAACTCAAATACGTACTGGAATTTCATTGTACCCAATGACTATTCAGGCAGATTCTTGCTGTATCAGTGAAGAACATGGTCACATCGTTGCTCACATGTATTCAACTGGAAGCATGCTAAGGGCTATTTAGGAAATAACAACATCAATCAACTCAATTAACATTTGCAGAGCACATACTAATTATCCTTATTTTACAAAGAGCGGAGCTAACCCAGGCATGTCCATTTATTTTATATGGTTGTACATCTAGCAGACTGTTTTGAAAATCTGTTCTGATCCTACTTAATATGACACATTAAAGTCACAAGGGCAATTCTACAAAAGTGATATAGTTTAATTTCTTACCACAAAATAACAAGTCGTTTGTGGATGTCACAATGTGAGATAGTTTCCTCTTTATTTTTTTAAACTAGCTTCTTGATTTCTACCTATCTGAATTTCTTCCATATCAATTAACTCACTGTAGCTACCATAGCCATAAACCTAGCCCATGTTCTTTATTATTCTTTCCCCAGATTAGTACACTAGCCTCTCAATTCAATTTTCAACACTGTAAGGGTTTTTAAAAATATGAGATTATACATGTGACTATATACCTGTATAAAATATTCAGCTAAATAACGAGAACCAATTTTACAATACTTTGAAGTTTGCAGTATGAATAGATTAAGCAAAACTTTAAAACTTTAAATTGTGTAGCAGTTGAATTTTACAAACAGAAAGATTTTAGTGTTTAAAAATTCTTCAACATCAATATTTGGACCTTTTCATTAGTTTAATCAAATTAATCCTTTGAATCATAGCAATAGAGAAGTAAAAGACTGTAAAAGTAATTTTTAATTTGGTCAAATCATTTTCTGATTGTCATTTTGTCTGCCCCTCAATTATATGTCATATTAAGACATGGCTGTTTCCTTCTATAAAGTAACCTTACATTCATTATATGGGATTAAAGGCATATACTAATGATGTGTCTATATTCCAGCTAAAGGGCTCAAAGGGGTGCAGCCTGTACTCTAGCCAGCATTCATAGACCTCAAAGGTCTTAGAGTGTAATCTCTTGCCAGAGCAGCCAAGTTCCTGAGCTGAAATTCTTCTTCAAAAATACTTAGATATACTATTTAAAGTCATATAATTCCATAATATATATTTTTAATATTAGAAATGGTTCAAGAAGAATATACTTCTCATGTCACTATAAGTACATTATGACTGACAAGAAAAAAATACCTGATATAAAACCACTTGGCTTTTCAATTTTTCCTTGATTGATGCAATGTAGATATCTTTGTAAATATTCCAGGTTTTATTTTTGCCAATTGCTGCAATTTATGTACAATACTTTTAATTATATTAATGTTTTAATATAAACAACTATTAAGTGACTTGGAATATGAAATACAATAGTAAAAACAAATTTTTAAGGAATAAGATGGGTCACTGGTTAGTGTGTAAAAACGAAACCCAAACCAGTAGATAGTGGGTGATTAACATCTTCAGTTTCCACATCTGCACACACACAGTAGATTGAAATGTTTGCAAATGAATTGCATCTGAACTAAACAAGCACAGATTTTATTTTTTTATTATTTGCTCAATGGTACAATGTGATTTGCACAGCATAAGTATTGTATTATCTATTATGTGTAATTAAAACATTATTTCAGGTATACAGAAAATTGTGTCCAAGTACTGTTTAAATACTGATTAGTTTGTATGATGAACTTAAGCATTCACAGGTTTTGGTATTCACAGAGATTCCATACTCAGTCTTCTTTGAATAGTAAAGGAGGGAAAGACATTTTTTAAAAAAATCATTACCTATCATGGTTAACAAATAAGAGAATTCAACAAAAATCTATCTTTAAGTGGCTGTATGTGTACATTATCACTTACTAAATAAACAGACTCCAAAAGGAATAAATATTTTCTAGTTTATTTTCCATAATTCAACAGATAATGAATTCAAATCATGTTTTGTTCCCATAACTCTATTAAAAGTATATCCATTATGGACATAATTTAATAGATTTGCTGAGTGCTTGTTTTTCAGGAATATAGTTAGTTTTAAAATGTAAACTTTAAGAGGCATGTGTAAACTCAAACACTAGGAATTTATCCAAATTGAATATTGACAAAATTATATATATATATATATATATATATATATATATATATATATATATAATAATTGAACAAATGAAACTACACATCTACTAAAGACTGTGTGCCCTGACTATGACCACTATCAAAGAACATGATTTTATATGGCTTTAGTTGTTAACTTCCAGGTAGATGTTTTCGGTATTAGGATCTACATTTCGAATTAATGTCAAAAGATACACACGCACAAAGCAGACCTGAATAGCACAAATTGAAAGGTATTGATTTGAGATATAAGGAGGAAAGGACAGTTTTATTCACATTTAAATATATTTGCAATTAGACAAATTTAGTAAATGGTTTTCTTTTACACATTGGTCTGCTCAAATTGCCACAAATCAAAGACACGGACTGAAAAGACAAGATGTTGAGATGCTTCTCACTGCCGGAGCCTGTGAAGCTAAGATCAGGGTGTCAGCATCACTCGGGTTTATCCCAGAAGATTGCTTTCCTCTAGATTCTCACAGAATAGAAAGAGAAAATTTAATGTTCCTTCTTACATGGGAGCTAACCCTCCATGTGGGACTATTGATGATGACGACGATATATATATTTACTAGTTTTTGAGTATTTCATGCAGTGTGTTTTGGTCTTTGTCAACCCTACTCTTCCCCAGATCCACCCCAAACTCTCATGTACATGCTTTTACATGTGTTATTTCTTTCCTAAGTATCACTAATTTAAAACTGAATTTATTAACTTTCACAGGAATGAGTGACAGTAAATGTTGTTTCCCGAATTTCACTTTTTTTCAGTGATTATAGTTTAAAATATTTGAATGGATAGACATATACATTACACACACTCACATACAAATGCATAAACTGACACCCATGTGCATATACTCATACATCCAAGTGTACACACACACACACACACACACACACACACACACACACACCATACACCACACAAACAAATGATATACCACAAAAGTCTCTAGAACTAGAAATTGTGCTCTAGAATCTGGACGTAATTTTTAGGATTGTTTCACAGTTAATCTAAAAAATAAAACTAGGTGTGTGTGTGTGTGTGTGTGTGTGTGTGTGTATGTGTGTGTGTATGTGTGTCTATGTATGTGTGCGTTATTTTTTCTTCAAATGCATTTGAGTAATAATTTTCTTTTAAACAGTTGTTTAGATCACTTCAGTTCAGAAGCATTATTTTCTTCATGTTTACCAGCAAGACAGTAACTATTACAGAAACGGATATCTGACCTAAACTGACATAGACTAAAAGGTGTTTTAAATTGAAGAGAAATTATGAAACATTAATCTGTCTTAGGACCAGATTTCATTTATTTTTAAGCTACATTTTTATATGTTTCCTAACATACTGTATATAGTCACAAAGAATTTAGACCACATGGATTGTTTCCCTTATCTTTAAACAATTAACTGTTTTCACTCTTAAAGTGGCTCCCAGTGAGCTCTTACTTTAAGAGAAGCAGAGGTAAGCTAGAAATAATTCAGTGGAACACAGAAACCAGCTTCCCTGGCAAGTGATGGGAAATATGAATAATGAATAGCTCTGCCACACTGTCTCAGCTGCAGCATAAGCTGAGCCCCAGCCCCCTTTAGAGTGGGAGCATGCTCACTGCTGCTATCTCCCTGAGCAATTTTCAGGACTGGCTATCTTTCAGTGCAGTCAGACTATCCTCTTCATAGTGTGGGTCACATGTATATCAGCAGACTTGTTAAAGCTCAAAGGGAGCTGACAGCTGCCAAGCTTGCTAAGCAGAGATTTCATTTTCATTACCAGTAGGTGAACTACTGCATGGGTCTCTTATTAAGGTCAGTCTGATTCAATAGCCTTAACCTCCTTGAAGCCAGAGCCCTTTCTCTCCATCTCCCTCTCCGCCTTTTTATTGCTACCATCTGTTAACCAGGTAAATGCCATAGTAAACTTACTTCCGTTTAAAACGAGATACAAAAATTTAACCCTGGTATTTCTTACAAAGCATTTCTATACATTTTAATTTTAAAATCACACTGTTCACAATGGTTTTTCTAATGTAAGGAAAATATCATCTACAGGCAAGTTTTTCCTACCTTGACCATCCACAAACTTGGAGAGTTAAGGTCAGGACAAAATCAATATCTACCAGAGCTACCCCAAGCTAGTGGCTTCTAGGTCTTTTGACAACATGGGTGGGCAGGAAAATGGGTTTAGAAAGAAGCTTTATTATAAAATTTTAAATGGGAAATTACAAGAGAGAGAGGGAGGAGGGTGATCGAGAGAGAGAGAGGACGAAGGAGGAGCAAGGATGAAAAAACAGAGACAGAGACAGAAACAGAGAAAAATCAGACAGAGCTCCTGTATAATAGCAGCAGGCCCCTGAAAAATGAGACTCTGTAATCTTTCATACAACTTATGGAAGAAACTGGGGTAAAACATGAGGATCTGGGTTCCTTACTCCAATAGACCTACTGGCAAAGTATAATGCTTGTCTGAGCAATGAAAGGAGAAGTTGACTGGAAGCCAGGGCAGGGACCAAGCTTGCCTCTTGTGGCAAGAATATTTTTTCTGGTTTAGACTAAACCAGTTTCTATCTCCTGCTTCCTGCACTGTGTTGAAAGAAAAAGGTGTCCACCCTCACGTTTGAAGAATGACATAATCCAATAAAAATTAATAAATTCTGTATATCTACGAGATGTTATAATGCATCACATACATGACATTTAAATTCCGATTGAAGACTCTGAATCCTTAAAATACTGTGATTAAAGATAAGTTCTCAATACTCTCTAGAGCCACTGGGTAATTATTTTCATACAAATAAAATTTATCCTCAAATTTCTATTTTATTGGGAATGTAACATTTTTATAAATAAATACATGGTCAATGCAGGTCAAACTAGTTTTAATATATCAAAAGAAATTTAAATGGAGATTTTCACTCTGTCTGATTTTGGATGACAGAAAAAAGTCAGTGTGAATAAATCAAATATTGTGGATTTTGCTAGAAAAGTAAAATAAATAAATTGAAAAGTTTTATTTAAAAAACAATAATGCTACCATTATCAACATCCTAAACTTGTAAAAGAAGCCTGGTGTAGAGTAGAACAATGATCAATTGGGGTGATTGTATCTAACAGTGAAATTAATCTGTAATTTTCCTAAGAATATGTTTGGTAATTACATTAAAGTTTCAAGACTCCATCTTCTTGAGTTTTTCAAAACTAAATCCTGGCAGCATATTTAGAAATCACTAAAAGCAATTAGTTATTTCAATCAACAATCAAAGTGAATTTAATGAAAAAGACAATGACAAATTAAAATACTGTATTAAGTAGTGAAGTGGCTGAATATGAGAAGAGTGACAGTAGAGATGGT
>JADRCD010078403.1:0-10282 GCA_019843815.1 Montemys delectorum | reverse complement strand
AGAGATGCAAATGCCTTTGATCATTGCTGTATCAGCATATTAACAGATGAATTCATTTCTGAGCACTGGAGAAAAGCAAAAAGTTAGTGGGAATTTCCCAGTTTGAAAATGCAGCAGCAGGGTATATGGGCCAGCTGGACTTTGCAAGTAAGTCACAGTTCTGTGACTCTGGGTTAGAGACTGATAAAATAATCCTCTCATGATACCCTTTGATGTGAGAACCCACTGGCAGGAAGTCTGAATACTTTTCCTTATAAGACTCTAATGAGTCCCAGAGGAAGAAATTTCTTCTGACTTCTCTCTGAAAAAAAAAAAATCCATATATCGATTAAAGAGGTGTTACTACTTTAACATCACTCCTCTTCCACTTTGCTGGCTCAGTCGACTGCTCAGCAATTTCTTCAAGGTCCCAATGCCGAGACTCTTTTGCTATCTGCTTCTCTTTCCCATTGTAGCCACCTGTGAACAAGTTCTGCAATGTCTCCTGATGCCCTGGCATTCAGGCCACAGCATCCTCTTCCCTTGTCCATGCTTCCTCTCTGGCCCTCTAGCCACTCCCTGCCTGTACCCTCATGCACACTCCACTCTGCAGTTACCATCTGATTGGCAGTTTTGTTAGGTCTAGAATCAACTAAAAGAAACGTTTCTGTTTGGACCTGTGAGAATATTTCCAGGATAGACTAATTTAGAACACTTAAGAGTCTTTCCCAGAGAAGGCAACACCTTCTGGCAGCCCCTCAGAAAATAAGAGGCTCTTAAGCATTGGTTCTCAACCTGTGGGTCACAACCCCTTGTGTGTGTGGGGGGGTGGTATAGTCTAATGAGCCTTTCACAAGGAGTCACCTAAGACCATTGGAAAACACAGATATTTATATTACAATGTACAACAGTAGCAAATTTATAGTTATGAAGTAGCAACAAAAATAATGTGACTGAGGGTCACCACAACATGAGGCACTGTATTAAAGGGTGGCAGCACTAGGAAGGCTGACAGCCACTGAGCTGAGGGAGCAAGGCTGCCATTGCCTGCCCACCTTTGCTCTCTGCATCTGGGTGCATCTGCTCTGCTGCTAGCATCCTTCCCTGACCTCCAAACCTGGCTTCTCCAACATTCCTACAAAGATTAATAACCAGCAGGCCTCCAGAAGGGAGGCTGAGGGAGGGCTTCAGCAGCAGATTAGGACTTCTGATGTGTCCACTCTTACAGACCGATCATCTACTAGGTTTTCAGTGTCTGTCAGTGTGCACACAGCCCTATTGAACTATCCAGCTGGTACAGTGTAAACCAACCTAACTGTCCTCCTTTGTGATCTGTATTCACTCTGTAGTGCCTGTTCCTCTAAACTATTGCTTCCCAGCCTTCCTAATACGCCAGGCCTTTAATCTAGTGGCAGTGACTCCCAAACATAAAATTGTTTTAGTTGCTACTTTCTAATCATAATGTTGCTACTATTGTGAATTGTAATGTGAATATCGCTGCTTTCTGCTCGTCTTCGGTGACCCAAGTGAAAGGGTCATTCAATCCTCCTCAAAAGGGTCCACAGTTGAGAATCTTTGCTCTAGGGAATCCTAATACACCTTTCAAATACTACAACAGGGAGACTGAGTCACACTTTTTCTAGAGCCACTGAAAGGCTCCCTTTAGGAGTCACAAATGCCCACGGAGCAGTAAGAAGTCAACCACTCGTGACTTGGGGTGGGGGAGTATTAGTGGCGGATGGAGAACATCCTGTCAAAGCCATGCTGTTAAGAGGATTTGAATGTCAGGATAATGATTAGGGCCGGGTATCCAGGCCATGGTGAGCTACAGAAGACTTGAAGCAAGAAAAAAAAAAATAACTTCATTTGGTCTGAATTTTGTGAATTTCAATGTTCTGTTTCCTTCATAGCATTCTTCACAGTTTATAGTTTTTTACATTGTCCCCCCATACCTTCCACTGAATGTTAACCTGTAAGAAGAGAAGAATCATTCTTGCTTTAAACATTTCTACTATCCTGTACTTGGCACATGGTAGATTTAATAAAAGGCTGTTGAATAAGTAAGTACATGAATGAACAATGGTGAGGAACAGATGTACACATACAACATCCAATCAACCATCAGGTCCATGTAATCTGTGCTTCATCCCCTCTCTGTGTGACAGGTCCTTTTGAAATGAAAATAGTAAAAAATAAAAGTGCACTGCGGTGAAATACTAAAGCCCTGGCTGAAAGCAGTAGCGCATAGACCTTTTGTGCACAATGTCTAACACTGCATGATACAGGGCAGTGCCTAGCAAGTGATTAGAGCAGTAAGACCTTCCAACACTCACTCACCCACAACAAACTGATAAGACATTCACAATATTACTAAATGAATAAGTATCACAGTCTGGTATCAAACTCTGTCTGTAAGCATAAAAGATATACGAGGTAAGCCACCTCTATTCAAGTATGACTCATTTAATTAAAAGTCAGTCAGTTTCTAGGTCCTCTGCATATATGTTGTACAGCTTGGTGTTCTTACAGGACTCCTAACAGTGGGATCCAGGGTTGTCTGTGGCTCTTTCACTTGCTTTTGGAACTGTCTTTTGACTTCCGCATTGCCTTGCCCAGCCTTAATATGAGAGGATGTGCCTTGTCTTATTGCAATTAGATATGCTACATTTGGTTGATATCCCAGGAGACCTACCCTTTTCTAAAGGGAAATGGAGGACAAGTGGATCTGCAGGGAGAGGGGAGGTGGTGGGGAGGGAGGGAGAGCAGAGGGGAGGGGAAACTGCAGTTGGGATGTAATATATGAGAGATGAACAAGTTTTTTTAAACTTGATCAGTCAGGTTCTTTAACAGTTTGAACAAACAACAAAATATTAGTGGGACTTAATATGAGTACTGGAACATTTTGAGTTATCTACATTTTTGATACAAAAATCAGAAAACCAGTAAAATGCAAGAATAATTTTCAAAAGTGAATCAATTTAATGTGTCATATGAAAGCCCACAGTAAATGCATTTAAACCCTGTCAATACCACTTTAGTACTGAGAATTTATGAATGTCTAAAAGAAGTAGACATCTTGCAAGAGCATGTTCTGTTGCACAGGCAGTTTTCATGACGTGATGTCTTGCCCTGCCCCATGGCATAGGATTTTAGTATCACTGTCATGCATAGGAATAGGCATGGTCTTGGCGAAATACAGAAGAGATGAAGACTTTAGTCCAAATAAAAATATGCAGAATGACTTAAATATTTTATTTTTTTGGAAGGAGTGATTAAGCCAGAAGTGTTAACACTGCTTGTGTGACATCAATCAGGGCACTGCTGTTGGACAGGGGATTATTCTCTTTATTTTAGGCTTAAGTCACAGACAATGTTTCAGTCAAACATGAGTGACAAATTTACCTTCCTTAGGCTTCTCAAAAGAGCATTAAGCCAATAAATTATCCCTTTTTGCTGAAAGTTATAATTTATTTTCTGTCCCTTGCTTCAGAAGGAATATGTAATAAATGCCACCCATAGCTAATGTCACCTGTCCACTTGAAGCATGAGGCCTTCTCAGTATCCACGAGTTCACCATTTCAGTTACGTTTTTAAATGGTGATAAAAACATAACAATTCCTTATGTTTGACTTACATTTTCTCAAACAACCTGAATTTCAAGACTTCTATTTCTACCTGAGACATATTAGTAGACATTGGATGTACCTTCCCAAAGAAAATTTGTGAGAAGAGTAGTCAAAATATATAAACAAAGATTTTCAAGTTTCTAGGTATTAGTAGCCATTAGCAACAAAGGCCGACATCCCTGGACTATGTAATTAATGAGGGGAGCCCTTATGTTTCCCCAGATTATCACCTTTGGAGAGTCTACAGGCCACATAGCATGAGCAGAAATCCTAGACAGAGCCTGATTAAACTCTTCAAAGTGGGAAAATATAACCGAGAACCTGGGAAATAAAGAGAAACTGAGCTGCAAGACAGAATACCTGAAGGGAGAGAGCACCACAATCACCTGAAGAGGCCTTGTCTCAGCTATGCAACAGAACACATTATGTTCAATGTCTACTAATATGTCTCAGGTGTGGCCCAGGGAAAGTAAGAGGGCATCGCTGGACGTAGCAGTGTCCACAGAGATGCGGCTAGTGCCTGTGCCTATTAGGCTGCACAAACGGGGTACTCGGGAGTACCACCCTGGACATCTAAAACTAAATCCAAAAAGCAAGACTGAAGGATTAAAATGTTCTAAAGTAGTTTAACTGCATCCAGATTCAAGTTTATAGATACTTATGGGAGTAAAAATAATAATAATAATCAGAATCCAGCAAGACAAAACTCACAATGTCTAGCATCTAATCATAGGTTATTAGATAAGCAAAACGCAGGGGAACATGCTACATAATTAAAGAGTAATCGACTAACAGAAATGGGCACAGATGATATAAGGAACGGAAGACAGGAAAGTTTTCATTACAGCTACATGCACATGTTCAAAAGGTAAGTAGAGATATGGCAGATCCTTTTTAAAGATTCAAAAACAGGCGTGAGAGAATGGCTCAGTGTGTAAGAATGCTGTTTGCAAGCATGGGGACCTGAGTTCAAATCCCCAGTGTTCATGTAAAAAGTCAGGCCTGACAGCCCATAGGTACAACCTCAGGATTGGGGGTACCAAGACAGGTAGAACCTGAGAGCTTGCTGGCTAGCTAGTCTAGAGGAACCAGTGATCTTCAGGTTCAGTGACAGATGCTATCTCAACAGACCAAGTGAGGACTGGCAAAGGAGGATAGCTGATGCTATTACCTCTATGTATACTCACACAGGCACACACACACACACACACACACACACACACACACACGGTCAAACATAGCTTTTAAGAATGAAAACTGTAGCTCTTAATATAAAATAAAATACATTAGCTGGCCAGCGCAATGACATTACAATGAAAAAGATTAGTACAAAACAGTAATGTTTCTCTTTCAAAATGAAAACCAGAAACTAAAAGAATGCCTCTCTCCTGCCTCCCTCCCAAATAACAAGAGCATCAGCTAGCCTCAGGACGCTAATGTCTGTAGCTGGCATCTCCCAGAAACAACAAGGAGACAAAACACTTCTGAAGAATTAACGACTGCTCTAAGAGGTTCAAGGCAGAACAACTCGAGCACAAGGAAAACAGCAAACTATACCATGACACATTACAACTGAGTTTTGTAAAACCAATAATAATTTAAATAATAATGAAGAACACTGGGTCTTTACTGACAGAGGGGCCAATGAGAATTACAGATTTCTCCTTAGAAAAAGTGAAACTGGAACCTCTGTTAGCAATGCCACACAAATGCTGAAAGAAAAACAAAAATAAAAACCCAAAAGCCTATATTCTATGCCTATTAAAGACATATCCCCAAATAAAGGCAAAATAAGACATTATCATGCAGACACCAGCTGATGAACTATCAGCAAACACACAGTAGGAAAAGGAGCTGTTCCAGGAGGTCCTTTTTACAAACTGGGAAGTGTGTGCACAAGAAAATGAGGAAGCCTGCAAGGAATATGGGAAATATTTGCTTTTTCCTTTTATTTAAATTTCAGATTTCTTTCTTCAGTTGTGGTTTGTCATCTCTCAGTTCCTCGGTAAGCCCCTTCATAGAAATAACGAGCAACCTCATTGCCTCTTGCTCATGTCTCCTTCTGACTTCCCATCTCCATACTTATTTACATATTTAGAACCCCTGTTGCTCTTCACAGCTCCCATGGCTTCTCCCTCCCTTCCTTGAAGTGTGTGGTCACATGCTCAGGAGGAATGCCAGATGGGAATAACCCTGTTATTAAAAAAAGTTGGCTCTGGTGGCAACTTCCATATCGTCATTGTTCTAGAAGACCGTACTGAATATTGACATATTAAATTTTCTGAGATCATTACTTCTAAAATATTTATCCTAGCCTTTCATCGACTCTTTGGAACACGGTCTGCACACCATTAAGCTCATTAGCGTCTTCGCTTTGTGAGAAAACTGAGTCCAAAAGGCAACTTGCGCAACAGGAAATGGGAAGTCACGTGTCTGTGAAGAGACTGGTCGGTAAGCTTCTGAAATAGGAAATCGGCTTGCTTTATTCACATGCCCCTCAGATTCTGGAATTTTCTTTATAAATTCCCTACCTCTTTTTGATAGTCAGCTTTCCGATGCTATGACAAATGACGAATATTTGAGATAAATCAAGTTAAAAAGAGTGAAGGCCTGTATTTGCACACAGTTTCAAAGACTGGAGTCCTCATTGGTCCTATTGTTTAGGACCTTTGGTCCTTCATAGAGCGAGCAGATGACAGCAAAGCCGTTTCTCATAAAGGCAGGTAAGTTGTAGGATACCTTCCGGGTGTGAAGTTCCAATATCCCCTTCAAAAACAATTGGTCTTACCTCTTAAAAGTTCTACCATCTTCCAGTAAATACGATGCTGTAAACCAAAGACCTTAATGCTTGGACTTTTGGTGACAGTCCAAACTCAAACTACATCACCCTTCAAATCAACCTCCCAGCCTGTGCCTTTGCTCTTCTCTCTGGTGTTGGGTTTACATGGCAGGATCCTCCAGCACAGCGTTCCACAGCTCTGAGGAGTAAAGCAAGACCTGTGCCACGTGGACAGGAATCAGAGCTTCAGATACGCAGGCGCAACAGAAAGACTCGGCTCGTGCTGAAAACACCATCTGAAGAGATGGTGCTTCTCAGAGGTGGCAAGGCTTCTTGGAGCTGGCAGTCATTTTTCTGTCATCACTCAGTCATTTCCCTGCACAGCTCAAAAGACAGTCTGGCTCTGCTGGGAGTGACAGACGTTGTGCTGCGCGGAGCCTCCAGCCCACTCCACCTGCCAGACCCACTTTGAGAAAAGTCTGAGTGAAAGGGACAGGTGTAGAACTCACACTATTTTGACAGAGGAGTCATTTACTTACTCTCTCTCGCTCCCACCCTAAGTTTCCATATGTTTGAGTGAATTGCTACCATTCTGAGTGAAAAGCAAAGTGAAATACCAAGAAAATGATTCTAGGTGAGCTGGCAAGTCACTTGGGAGGCAATGCTGAAAAGAAAATCTCCGGGGATTTTGGTATGAAAATAAATTAGTAGCAATGAGACCTGGCCAGCCCCAATTTGTTCCTTTGTGCTGGGCATCATGAGTAAGGAAAGAGAAAATAGCAAGATAATATTTGTTTTAATTGCCTGCTATTTAAGCTTAATGGCTAGAGAATTTATCTCTTAAAAATCTTCGAAGCATCCAGTGAACAAAACAACATACAGAACACATTTGGCTGTAAGTGTGAATCGCCCTAGGAAGAGAGAACTCAGACCAGATCAAATGGACAAGAAACAAACTGTTCCACTAAATGAACAGGATTTTAGGCTTTGCCCCAAAGCAGCTCTGTTCTGGGCTTTGTGGACCAGAGGAGGAATGAGATCGAGACCCCGGAGCAGTGGGACAGAGAACCAGGGCTGAAGAAGAGAAGTTTCCATGTTGGACCAGGCAATACAATGGGAGTCATATGTCACAGCCCTTTTCTCATCCAGACCCCAGCAGAAGTTCCACAGCTTGCTGCACCTTTAGTCGACTTACAGGGAAACAGGCTGCCTGCTCAGTTCCTGGAAAAGAAGAGAGGAAAGTCACAGAAGAGATGCTGGCATTGCTAGATTGCCAGAGCCTCCTTTTAATGCTAAGTAAAAGACTAAGCATTGACAGGTAGTGAAATGCCACCCAAACAATGTCCCATAAAGACATACCTCACACACAGGTGCTGTAGAATCATCTTCCCTATATGTTAGACCCAGAGAACTTTAGAAATCTTACCACATTGCTGAGGTCCACTCAGGCTTTCCCAGAGAATGGCCAAGGCATGATGCAATCTCTGCCCTGTGCAACTCCAAGCTAGTGCCATGATCTTAATTCTATTAGTTTGATGAAACTCCTACATTCCTGTACTGGTTGCTTTTGTGTGTCAACTTGACATAGGCTGGAGTTATCACAGAGAAGGGAGCTTCAGTTGGGGAAGTGCCTCCATGAGACCCAGCTGTGGGGCATTTTCTCAGTTAGTGACCAAGGGGGTAGGGCCCCTTGTGGGTGGTGCCATCCCTGGGCTGGAAGTCTTGAGTTCTATAAGAGAGCAGGCTGAGCAAGCCAGGGGAAGCAAGCCAGTAAAGAACATCTCTCCATGGCCTCTGCATCAGCTCCTGCTTCCTGACCTGCTTGAGTTCCAATCCTGACTTCCTCTGGTGATCAACAGCAATGTAGAAGTAAGCTGAATAAACCCTTTCCTCCCCAACTTGCTTCTTGGTCATGATGTTTGTGCAGGAATAGAAACCCTGACTAAGACAATTCCCAACACAATTGTGACTGTCTTTACTGGTATGGAGTGTGCCACTTATTCTATGATGATGGCCCAATCCCTGACATGCAGCAGGTACTTAATATGGCTATTCCAAATAGGATCCGAGAAATCAAATTCTACCGGTTATGACATAGAAAATATGCCACAGCTAGCTCAAAGTAAGTTACTTTGTTTGCAGTCATTCAGTTAGGATGTTATGATATGGCCACATCAGCTGTAAGTAAATGCAAACTTTATTTGAGCTTGGCAAGAGACAGTCAGAAAACCTAGTCAGCATTAAACGATGGGCACACCCAAGCACTAAGAGAACACACAGCAGGGCACAGCTAACTGGAAGAAGGAAGATGACGTTAAAGACTGCTTTTTCATAGCTGTTAGGTGAGTGATAGACAGCTGAGACATGTCCAGTAACAGACACACATGGAAAGCAGGAAGACATGGGAAGAAAAGATAACTTCTTTTTCCCAGATAAGATGAGCCAAGTCTTTACTACTTCAGAAAAGCAGAAGCCCAGCCTTTGTCTTGGAGTTTGAGTCTAAGAAACTGAATATATTTGATCCAAGAGGCCCAGCACTTACCACTAGGAGCAGTTGGCCTCCTGGGACTACACTGTCCCAAGTGGTTGCCACTACCACCCTGCAGCTATTTTAACTTTGCTTGACATTAAATAAAGTTCAAAATATATTTTCCTATCAGGCACATTTCAAGTGCTCTACAATCATGTGTAGCAAAGAGCTGCCTTACTGCGCAGCTGAGATGTAGGAATGTCCCCACTGGTAAGGAAAATTGCTGGACTACACTGCCGAAGGACTCCTTTGTCTTCCCAGGGAGACCTGAACTTTGATCTGGAAGCCTTTCTTCTCTAACCGGTTTCCTACTCTGCCTGGTTTTCAGTATCTGTAGGTGTCCTATCTTGAAACTTCATTGTGGATCCCACTGTTCTGAGTGTTCCAGATCTCCTTTCTTGATCATTTCTGTATCCTTGTAGATGGCTTTGGATGTCCATCCACTGTTTTAAGCATTCTTGCTGGCCCATGTTTCTTTGCTGTTCAGTTTGGGCTCCTGTCAGCCAGCCTGCTATGATGATTCTTTCACTGAAACCTGTGTTTTTCTTCCCCCACAAGACAAGCACTCCTCCTGAGTGCTTAAGATGGGCTATGACAACTGTGAGGTGATTCTAGGGACTTTGGGTAGTCACTAAGTTCCCAGGGAACCACATAGGCACATCAGGAGAAAATGACACCAGGTTACCCCCTCAGGGTCACTGGGTCTATACCCTTTTCTCTTCTGATCTTGAGGAATCTCCTGGCTTCTCCAGCTAGCTTTATTCCCAAGGCTGGCCCAATCAGTGCTGCCCTGGGTGAAGGCATACAATGTCTTACTGCTTGCTCTTTGATCCTTCCACCTTCCTTACCTCTCACCCTTCCACATGGTCCTCTTAAGACGCATACTACCCTGAGCAATACTGTGTGCTTTCTGTTACTGTGACAAATACTTGAGACAATCACATTAAAGGAAGAGATCTGTAGGTTTCCATGCATGGCTCCATTGCTTTTGAGCTTGTGACAAGGCAGCTTGTCAGGATGGGAACAGGTTGCAGAGTAGAACTGCTCATTCATGGGGAAACCAAAGCCAAACAATGAAAACAGGGATATGGCTCCTCACTGATGTATATCTTGCCCTAGAAAAATTGGCTTTCTTTTTTAGAACTCTAGAAATCAATTTTAATCATAAATTCTATATTTTATTTTATTTTATTTTATTTTATTTTATTTTATTTTCCAGAAAGACAGGACTTCTCTGTGTAGCTGTGGCTGTCTTGGAACTCACTCTGTGGACCAAGATCACAGAAATATACCTACCTCTTCCTCCCAGTGCTGGGATTAAAGATATGTACCACCACTGCCTTGCCAAAGATCCTCTTTCTAATGATT
>JADRCD010078392.1:0-10620 GCA_019843815.1 Montemys delectorum | reverse complement strand
GCTATTGGTGTTCTGTTCAGGAAATTTTCCCCTGTGCCTATGTACTCCAGGCTCTTCCCCACTTTATTTTTTATTAGTTTCAGTGTATCTGGTTTTATGTGGAGGCCCTTGATCCGCTTGGACTTGAGCTTTGTACAAGGAGATAGGAGTGGATCGGTTTGCATTCTTCTACGTGCTAACTGCCAGTTGAGCCAACACCATTGTTGAAAATGCTGTCTTTTTTCTACTGGATGGTTTTAGCTCCTTTTTCAAAGATCAAGTGACCATAGGTGTGTGGGTTCATTTCTGGGTCTTCAATTCTATTCCATTGGTCCACCTTGCCTGTCACTGTATCAATACCATGCAGTTTTTTTTTTTTTTTTTAATCACAATTGCTCTGTAGTACAGCTTCAGGTTGGGGATGATGATTCTACCAGAGATTCTTTTATTGTTAAGAATAGTTTATGAAATTCTTAGGGAAATGGATGGACCTGGAGAATATCATCCTGAGTGAGGTAACCCAATCACAAAAGAACACACATGGCATGCACTCTGATAAGTGGATATTGGCTCAGAAGCTCAGAATACCCAAAATACAATCCACAAACCACAAGAAACTCAAGAAGAAGGAAGACCAAAGTGTGGATGCTTCATTCCTTCTTAGATGGGGGAAGAAAATACCTATCTAAGAACACAGAGAACTATGGAGCAGAGATTGAAGGAAGGACAATTCAGAGACTGTTCCACCTGGGAATCCTTTCCACATTCAGTTATCAAACCCAGACACTATTGTGGATGTCAGCAAGTGCTGGCTGATAGGAGCCTGATATAGCTGTCTCCTGAGAGGCTCTGACAGTGCCTGACTAATACAGAAGTAGAGACTCACAACCATCCATTGGACTGAGCATAGGGTCCCCAATGAAGGAGCTAGAGAAAGGACCCAAGGAGCTGAAGGGGTTTGCAGCCCCTTAGAACGAACAACAATATGTACTAACCAGTACCCTCAGAGCTCCCAGGGACTAAACCATCAGCCAAAGAGCACACATGGTGGGACTCATGGCTCCAGCTGCATATTTAGCAGTGGATGGCCTAGTCAGTCATCAATGGGAGAAGAGGCCCTTGGTCCTGTGAAGGTTCTATGCCCCAGTGTAGGGGAATGCCAGGGCCAGGAAGTGGGAGAGGGTGGGTTGGTGAGCAGGGGGAGGGGGAAGGAAACAGGATTTGTTTTTTGTTTTTGTTTTTGTGTTTGTGTTTGATATTTTTTCAGAGGGGTAACGAGGAGAGGAAATATCATTTGAAATTAAATAAAGAAAATATCTAATAAAAAATTCTTAACTTTAATACTCCAAGAATTTTTGAAATCAAGAATAAAAAATATTTCTAAATGAACCCAAAACTTCAATACTCCCTTTTCATAAAAAGGTATTCAGAGTACAAACAAATAAGAAATGTTCTGTGTCACATGCTAGCCTGAAAATGCAAATGAGAGGAACAATGAGGTACAAGGAGGTATTACAATAGTGAAAATCCAGAGCTCTGACCACAGGAACTCCTTCTCATTGCTGGTGGGCTATGAAATAATACAGCCACTTTGTAAATGCTAACGTCAGGCATTGTTAGCAGCTTGTTAAATAAAACTCTCTTGACAATATGCTTTAGCAATCAGATTCCTTAGCATGTACTCAGGTTAGCTGAAGGATTACAACTATATAAAACCCTGTAAGGAATACCTAGAGTAGGCTGGAAGGTGACACTCTCCAGAAGGTGAGTAATTATAAAGATGACAAGACATTGATAGTAACAAAGAACGGCAATAGCTGCCTGCCTCAAAGAGATCCCAAGAAAACTCAAGAATATTCTATAAGGCTTTAAGGTTCCAATCATGTGAGTCTGGAAATTGCAAATCT
Source organism: Montemys delectorum (assembly GCA_019843815.1). NCBI lineage: Eukaryota > Metazoa > Chordata > Mammalia > Rodentia > Muridae > Montemys > Montemys delectorum. Next base: position 8,734 of record JADRCD010078392.1, on the reverse strand, counting down.
ATTCAGGCAGCAAAAAGGTAAATGGTCCAAGGGTTAAGACAAGGGAGAGATGGATAGAGAGAGCCAGAAGCTTTTTCTACCTACATTGAAACTATTCTCTACGCAGCCATAACAGCGGATGCATGCCATCACACAGTTTCAAAAACCCCTAGAATATATAAAACCAAGAGTCAACTCTAATAACAACTGTAGACTTTGAGTGATCCTGAAAGCTATATGAATGTATTAGTGTAGTAGAGATATCGCTTTGAGGAAGGATGCTGGTGTGTTGTAAGGAGTAAATATATATGTGAGGGTAAGAGGTAAATGGGGCCACTACCTTCCTGAGGCTTTCTGTCAACTGGAAATGGCTCTAGACAAATTTCTGATAAAACAAATAGGGTTTACATGGAATAAATATCCCCATGTTTCATGGATCATGTGCTGTAACTGTCCTCCTCCCAGGCTTGTCACTAACAGCACTGCAGGTGCCTCTCCACTGAGTAGATCGTCACTAGCCCATATACCATCCCCTAGTCCCTTCTGAAACCTTCAGAGGCAACTTTCAAATGTCAGCTACTTTCCAACTTCATCTAGGCTGAGAAGTCAGATGCTTTCTCTATTACAACCTTCCATCAAGATATTTCCCTAAGCTGAGAACAGTTGTTGCCTTAAGAGAAAAGATTTTCATAGAGAATAGTATCACTGCTACAAGTCTTCTAGAATGAAGGGATTGGTAGAAAACCATCACGTATCCTTATCATTTGAATATTGCCAAGTAATTCCCCTAAATGTATTTATTCACAGCTTATATTCTCATGCTAGTGATATCCCACATATATAGCATTAGTACCATGCTGTCACCTGACTTCCTAAGGTCAACACCTGGGTTCTGGCAGCCTTACAAGTCAGTCTGGGTATCCATCCTTAGTAGATCAATGAGAGAAAAGCATGAAAGGGAAATGTATTCAATGAAGTCCCATAAGGGGGAGGAAATGGAAGTTGGATGAGTCCAGGTTTATTGTCATGGCCATGAAATAGTCTCAAGTTTAAACACAGGGCAAAAGGTGTACACAACTAAGCAATCCTGTTCACAGTGTGGCCCTGCTCACCACTGACCTATTACTGTCTTGGCTCCAAACTCTCCTGCAAGGTGATCTGACATGTTGTAATGAAATGGTAAATGCAGTAAGTTTTCTCTTAAAAATAGATTTTTGTTGTTATTTTAAGTCTCTCTCTCTCTCTCTCTCTCTCTCTCTCTCTCTCTCTCTCTCTGTGTGTGTGTGTGTGTGTGTGTGTGTGTGTGTGTGTGTGTGTGCACGTGTATGTGGGTACCTGTGTCTGAGTACAGAGGCATCTAATCTGGGAGCTGTCTGACGTCTATACTGGGAACCTCACTCAGGTCCTCTGCAAGAGCAGTGCTTGCTTTTAACCCCCAACCTGTCTATAGAGCCCAGCAGAATGTCTTCTTAGCTTTCTTAAAATCCAAAGTGAAAAGAATATTTAAAGGGATTCTTTGTAAAAAGCAGTAGTGCAAAGAGGGAATTAGTGTTCATTTCATGAACTAAGGTATCTGGAAATATTTAGTATTAAAAAAGAAGGTTGTGATTAGGGAAAGAAGAACTTAAATGGATTATAAAATATATGCACATTTTTATAGTAAAATGCTTACAGAGAAAAAGGTTTTCCTCATTCCCTGTGTTTTTTAAACTGTGACAGGAGTGAGGACATATTAGAGACAACTCAGAACTCCATGCTAGATTCTTCAGTGCTCTGGAGTTTACACCAGGATTAAAGCCTTATAGTTTTGCACCCTGCAGGAGGGGAAGAAGCAAGTGAGGCCTCTTCAAGGCAGGCATAAAAGACCATGCTATCTTTTATCTAGTACCAAGAATTCATAACCAGAGAAAATTCATCTTCTGTCCCAGACCTGTCACGTGTTTAAATATAGTGGCATTTGCAAAACTTTACATCCAGGAAAAAGGGAAGATCGTGTGCAGATGGAGATGATGGTAACTGTTTTCTATCCGTTCTGTCTTAAGATATAGGTTTAAACTCTGTAGAATTCGAATCTGCTTATTTAGAAGAAGTAGAAAATAGGTTGTATTAATAGTGTAACTTAGATGAACTTGATGCGGTGCTTTCTAGAAATGTGAGTGAGAATGAGGAAATCATAAAAGGGACATGATGTATCCTGAGATTAGCACCATCTGATCTGAAGAGACAGGATAAGACACAGTGGTAAAAGAATCCAATGAGACTCAGGCTGCCAGTAGGAGCAGTTTTCTGAAACGGATGTAGGCAGCATCTGAACTGTCATGACCAAGAAGGGAAGAATTGTCAGTTCTCCTCCTCCCACTAGATGGCACCTCCTAACAGTAGTCAAATCCAATGAGATGCCAGCTAGCAAAAGAGCCCCTAAGACAGGCATGCAGGCCAGACTATTGCTCACAGCAAGGAAGGACAGAAATAGGGCACTGAGGAAAAGAACAACACTTATGGTTAGAAGACTCAAAATCAGAAATATTCAAGCACACTCATCAAGAGACTGCCCATGGGATGAAGGTCAAAAGCTAATGACTCTGAAAAACAAGCTTATGAGACTCCTGGGCCAAAGAGAACTGCTTTGGAGCTCAGCCAAGGAGTTTAGAAAAGGAAAACGTTCCCATGCTCCTGTGGTAAATCAGAAGTTTGTGGTTACTGTGATAGCGGTCTCACATCTGTTCTTCTTATAGTTCCCCCTTCTCACTCCAAGTCCTTCTGTGTTCCCCTCAAGAAGTCCTCTCAAATTTGTTACCTTTTATAATTACTATATTTACAAACACAGACATATAAAAGAGGTGTGTGTGTGTGTGTGTGTGTGTATGGTGTGTGTGTGTGTGTGTGTGTTTGTGTATGGTGTGTGTGTGTATAGTGTGTGTGTGTATGGTGTGTTTGCGTGTGTGTGTGTGTGTGTGTGTGTGTGTGAATCTATAGCTGACTGAGTCCAATTGCTGTTGCTCATATATACATGTGTTTAGAATTTCCCATGTAGGGTTAGAAAACTTGCCAGGGCTTTCAATCCTGGAGAAAACCAATTCTCTCTACCTTGTCAGCCATTGACTGCCTATAACTCTTCATCTATGAATGAGACCTTGAAGAATTCCCCACACATCTGAATTAAAATGTTGTAATGGATGTGATCATGAAACATGTCATGTGCAAGCAATAATACGATTGAAATAATAAAACTGAAATTTTGTAGGTACAGTATTCTGTCTTGTCCAGAAGACATGAAGTCCCAGTAGTCTTCCTGAGTTTGCAGTCTTTCTATCCCTGATGTTTTCTGAGCCATAAGTGTACAGGTTGTTTCCTAGGTGTACCAGTTAGAACGTTTATTCATTTATTCTCTGCATTCTGATCAGTTGTGCGCCTTTGTGGTAGTTCCTATCTGTTGAAAAAGAAATTTCTTTAGTGAGGGATGAGAGCTACACTTTGATATTTGTATTTACAATATAGCTGACATAATTAATAATAGTTATTAATTATGAAATGGCAGTAGTAAGTTCTCCCTTAGCATCTATGATCTCTCTAATCTCAGGTCCTAGGCATAAGTTTCTTCCCATTGAGCAGGACTAGAGACCAATTAGACAGCTGTTGGCTACCCACAACACAAAGTGCCATTATTGTACCTCTAAGAACATCTTGTTAGGCTGGTCCTTATTGTGGTTCAGAGCCTTTTCAGTTAGTCATGGCTATTTATTATACTTTCTCCTTAACAGCTTGCTTATCACCTTCCACTACTACGATAGTTCCCAGGAATCTTTCCTTTTGGTCAGTACTAGTTTGATTCCTCCAAGTCCGTTGGTCTAGGCATGTGGTATGTTCAACAATAGGTTTTTACTTTCACATTTGTGAGGCAATGAAGGGCAACAGCAGCATGCTGTGTTGCTTCGGAAGTCTCCTGAACCCCTCGGACCAATCCTTCCATAGTTGGAGTTCCACACCTGACAGTCTTTCTGCTTTGTTGTAGGCAGTCAATGGAGATGGGAGTGAATGTTATCATACCATGTGGGAAAGTTCCATTTAAATTACACATACATACACAATGCATTTTTTAAAATTTTATATATATAGATATATGTATGCCTGCATGTATGTCTGAGTATCACTGTGAACTTTGTGTCTTCAAAGATGACAGAGAAACAAGATAGTATGTCTTTGGATAGCTTGTAACTGGAGTTATAGATAGTTAAATCACCATGGGGGGTGCTGAGAATAGAACCTAGTCCTTCAGCAAAGCATCCAGTGTTTTTAACTGCTGAGCTAGCTCTCCAGCCATATTATATATATTTTCAAGTAAGCCCGTAAAATGTTACCCAATGGCTTTTTCAAACATTGTTAGTGTTATTCTTCTTCAATGTTATTCTCCCTCCTCCTCCTCTTACTCCTCCTCTTGTTCCTCCTCAGTTGTCTCCTCTGTCCCCACTTTACCTCTTCACAGCACCTGTATCCTTCTGTGCCCCATTCTGTGCCCTTTCTCACCTCATCTAACCCATAGTCCCTTACTTCTGTGTTTACTCCAAGTTACACATTTAAATCTCATAATTCAAAGTTAGGATCTACAGACCAGAGAGAGATTGTGACCTTTGTCTTTCTAGGTCTGAGTCACCTCACTCAGTGTGATATTTTCCAATCCATCCATTTAACTGAACATTTCATGACTTCATTTTTTCTTACAGTTGAATAGAACTCCACTAAATATGTACTACATTTTCTTCATCTGCACACTAGTTGACTGACATCGAAGCTTCTTCCATTTTTTGTCTATTTTGAGTAGAATGACAATCAACCTGGCCAACCAATAATCTCAGCATTAGGGTACTGTAATATTTTAACTTTTTATTTTTATTTTGATGTTATCCATTTACCACTACCTCCCTCTAATGTCCCTCACCCAACTCTCTTGCAACTTCATGCTCCCTTGCTTGTTGTTGTTATAAATAATAACACAATGATTCCAGTTAGTGATGCCCATGTGTGTAAGGACAGATCATCAATAGGATGTGAGCAATCTAACAGCAGCCATATCTCTTGAGGAGAGCGACTCTTCTTCATTTGGCAGCCATCAACTGCCAAGCCAGCCAAGCATGGAGCCTTGAAAGCTCCCATCCCATACTGGAATTTTGACTGTCTTGATCTTGTGCAGATTTTGTTCAGGTAACAATAGTTGTTATGAGTCAATGTGTATGGTAGCTGTGTCATGTCCAGAATAAGTTAATATTCCACAGGTCCTCTCCATGGCCATAGTTCTTACATTCTTCTTTCCTCTACTTTTGAGATGATCTGTGAGTCTTGGATAGAGGGATGTTGATAAAGATGCCCCAACCCACAGATAAGCACTCACAGCTACTTATATATGACAAGTTGACAAGTTGTAAATTTGCACTATCTGTTGCAAAAAGAAGCTTCCTTCATCAAAATCTATGAATATAAACAAAAAACTAGAAGGCAACTTGACAGTATGATCATTTATCAATTCTAGATTCCTCTAGAACCTATGATTTCTCTAGTCACTGGCTTCTTTACCAGTACAGTACCAGGTGTTAGATCCTCTGTGGAGCCAGGCTCATATCCACACATGAGAATATCTGGAAGTCCTTTCCTAGACTTCTTTCAGTGATGAAATGTGATGTGTCAGGGTAAGCCAAATAGACCCTTGCCTTTCCTACTTGTTTTTGTCAATGTTCTATACATAGTACTAGAACTGTGTATAGAGTAAAAAGAGTAAAAGTTATCCTAGTAAACTTACAGAGCTTTTGTGATGTGCTGGCCACTGCTATTTGTACCATGAGTAAGCATACAATTTTTATCTCATTTATTTGATGTATTTATTCTGCACAGTGTTGGGGGAGGGGGTGGTAAACACCAAAAAGATGACCAAAAACTTTCTGTAGAGAAAGTTTTTTGAGCGTATATCTAGATAATCCTGGATGCTTGCACCAATGTTTTATATATTGAGCATGAGCTGTCTTTGATAACTGAAACATGGTGTGATGATTTATATATGCTTGACCCAGGGAATGGCAATATTAGGAGATGTGGCCTTGTTGGAGTAAGTGTGTTACTGTGGCCATGGGCTTTAAGACCCTCATCCTAGCTGCCTGGAAGTCAGTCTTGTCCTAGCAGCCTTCAGATGAAAGATATAGAACTCTCAGCTCCTCCTGCACCATGCCTGCCTGGACACTGCCACGCTCTCACCTTCATGATAATGGACTGAACCACTGAACCTGTGACCCAGCCCCAATGAAACATTGTCCTTATAAAAGTTGCCTTGGTCACAGTGTCTGTTCATCGCAGTAAAACCTTAAATAAGATACATGGCTACTGAGACAGGTTAGGCTATATGCATTAAACATATAGACTTTGAAGACTCTAGTATAAATGAATAAAAGATTATAAAGTATCTCATAGATAATCTTATATTGATTATCTCTTCAAGGAAAAGTATTTTTATCAAGTGAATTAATAAGGTGTTATGCCTTTATTTTTATTACTTATGATTATTTTTTCATTATTTAAAACCATTTTCAAATTCAAATTATTTTGATCATATTCTTCCATTTCTCCAAATATTTCAGGATTGTCTCTCCCTTTCCTACTCACCCGACTTTAAGTTCGTTCTCCAAAAACACAAAATCCCAATACAACAATACACACCCCCCCCCCCCAAACCACGAAAACAAAATAAAACTACATCCAAAAAGGAAAGCATACAAATATACAAAACCCAGAAAACTGTAATCAAATAAAAGCACACAAACACACACACACAAACATTCCTGTGGTCTAATTATATGTTGGTCACCTAGTCCTGAATGTGAAGCCTGTCCTAGAGTGGCTAATATACTCAGTGTCACTCTGTTGGAGAAAACTGATCTTCCATTTTCTTGTAGGTGTGACAATTCAGTTGTTAACCTTTACCCAAGTATCTAGGTTTTCATTCATTCATTCATTCATTCATCCCCTCATTTGTTTTTAAAATATAAGAAAATAAAATACAATAAGATGAAACAAAAAGTATTATGTCATAGTTGGACAAGACAAAGCAACAGAAGGAAAAGAGGCCAAGAGAAGGCCCACTTCTTTCCCCACTCAAGAGTCCCATAGAAATGCTAAATTAAGGGACTGGAGAGATAGTTTAGCAGTTAAGAGCACTGATTGCTCTTCCAAAGGTCCTGAGAGGCTCACAACCATCTGTAGAGCTACAATGTACTCATATACAAAAAATAAATAAATCTTTAAAAATGCTAAATTAAAAGTCATAATATATACACAGTGGGCCTGCTACTGATCCATGCAGTTCCTATGCATGCTACCTCAGTCTCTGTGAGTAGATAGGAGATTTTTCTCATGTTGATTTAGAGACCATGGTTCTTGTGGTCCCCTTCTGGTCCTTAAGCTATTTTTCTCTTCTTCCATAGGATTCCCTGAGCTCTGAGGTTGGGGGGATTTGATGGAGACATTCTATTTAAGGCTGAGTATTCCAAGATCTCTCATTTTCTATATAATGTCTAACTATGGGTCTCTAAATGTGTTCCCACACACTGTAGAAAGAAGCTTCTGATCTTATAGTGCAGAATATCACTAGGAGTCATTTTACCACTACATATTTCAGACTTGTATTTAGTTTGACTGTAGGTCTCTAAGCTACATAGTCTCAGGTTCTAAGTCACTGAAGCTGTGTTGAGTCTAGGTTCCATCTAATGGCATAGGTCTTAAGTCAAATCAGTTACTGGTTATTTTCACAAGCTTTGTCCCACCATTGCCCTGGCATATTTACAGGCTATACACAAGTTTAAATAAAGGGTTTATGTCTGGCTTGGTGTTTGTTTCTCTTTTCAGACTGTGAAGCATCCTGTACCAAAGGCACTAAAAAATAGGCCTGAGGGCTCTATGTAGCCACCAACAAGACATTCACTTCTAATATGTTGTGTAGACATTATCTTCAACAATGAAGCCTTACTATCAGTTTGTGGGGAGTAACCTAGTAGTTTTGGCAACAGCCTCTGTTGTTTGGGATTCTCATGAAGCCCCATTTGGCTACTATCTAACTCAACTAGATTCATGGCATCAAAATTTTAAGTTATTTATGTGGTAATTATCAGTTGCTGTATAACAAATTATTCAAGAATTGAATGTTTATTGTCTCTCACAATTATATTTATTTTGTAAGTTTTCCAGTCTGTGGTATCCAGTTATAGTAACACAAAACAGACTTAGACAGAAGCAACACATAGTATAACTGATAGTGATTCAGAAACCATAATGAAGCTCTAATGGTTCATACTTAGCATGACTAACAATTTTTATCCAATCCCCAATTATTCCCTTTGCAGTATTTTCAAACTGCCATGATCTGTTTTCATGTACTGTCATATGTTTATATCTCTGTAATTCATGTCTCTGATGCAGGAACTGGTATACTTCTTATTCTCTTGGAGACGGGGCAAAGATGTGTTTGTTATTATTGGAAACTGGTAAAGAAGAGAATAGCAAGTTTGAGAGTACCATACCAGAATAACAGTGGCTTAACTGAGTCATTTCTTCTCAGAATCTTTCATGAAGCAACAGTGAATGGGCCAGTTCCATGGACAGATATTTCATGGTTTAATGGGAAAAGAATCACAAGCAAACTTACTGACAGGACTGCTAATAAGTCTCAGTTCTTTGTCACATGGATTTTTCCATAGGCTTATATCATGACATGGATTCT
>JADRCD010078391.1:0-12914 GCA_019843815.1 Montemys delectorum | reverse complement strand
TATGTGTATGTGTATGTGTATATGTATATGTATATGTATATGTATATGTATATGTATATGTATATGTGGGGAGGGCAAGTGGATCGTGCCTCCAGACAGAAGGACAGGAAAGGTTGAGCAGGCCAAAATCCTGCAGCTCTCAGAATTGAGATCGCAGGCATGGGGCCAGCTCCCCACCAAGTTCTACTTGTTCTGAAACATGTAACCATGACGCCCCACTGAGAGGGCCATGACAATCAGTCACATAGCGCTGAAGTCCTTCCCATGCAAATAGAGTATCCCTAACCTCTCAGACGGAGTCAATGGAAAGCATTTACCCATCCTACTCCCAAAATGTTTATAAGGACATTATCCACATGGAATGAAGTACATGAGTTATTTCACCAGTGTTTCCCAGGGATACACAAAGACCCAGCGTATGTGTAGTAGCATTTGGGAAGTAGAGGCAGGAGGATCATAAATTTAAGGTCATTCTTTGATATGTAGACAGTTCAAGGCCAGCCTAGTATACAGGAGACTGTGTCTCAAAAGGAAAAATAGCTTTGAAGAATTCTATGTGGTTCCACATCTTGTCATCTGTATTCTGCAACATTGCTTCCCATGTAAAGATATTGTAATTTTCTAAAATATATTCAGGATAGTACCATCTGAGACATAACGCTTGCTGTGATTGCCACCCATCACAATACCTGCAAGAAAACAAACCAGGCAAGTAACTGCTGGGAAATATACATTGAAAATGCTCTGGTTACCTTAACACTTACCATTCTCATAGCTATAATTTTGCCCACATTCCTGGTGACTGTGACTGTTTTTTCTCAGTTAAACAAGATAATGTTGCACTCCTATGGGGATAAAATATAAAAGTCATGGGATTTGTAGATAGCTTTAACTATGCAGGGGATAAAGTTAAGCAAGAGTTCCCTTTGAAATGAAAGAAGCCCACATTTATAATACTATCCTCATTAACTGACATTTCACTAGAAAGGTCACCAATTAAGTTATTTTTATAGCCAGGTGAATAGAAGCTATGTTTCCATGACAACAGATGGTACATAACAAGATTTCTAAAAAAGGTTAATGGAACTTGTGGTGAGCTTAATGATGATGCGTGGAAATCATTCCTGCAGTTGGCTTTTCTATTGTGCACCAGCTTTCACAGTTGGTCATTGTTAAGAACAATCGTTTTTTTCTTTTTCTTTTTTTCTGGAGATCTCTAAGTACCTATAAGGTGGGGTACATAGAGAGGGGACTAGTTTTGTTGGAGGAGTTGGACAGAGGAAGAGATAACTGCAGAAGTCAGCCTAGATTGCTTAAACTGGCCAAAGAAGGTGTAGAGTCGGTCAGGGCAGCGTATGTAAGTTGTATGCTCCTCTTCTTCTGTGAGCCACCGCATGAATTAAATTAATTATATGACACATAAGGACATGAAGGATCTTCCTTCTGATCTAAGCCACCGAGTAGAGAACATTGAGCATGTTGGAGAGGCAGCGCAGTGAGAGTCCGATTACGGGGCTGAGGAGCTCTGTTTTAGAAAGCCCTTTGCCCTCAAAGAGGCTCAGATAGTGGTTCATCACTGCTGGAAAATCTATATTCTATGGTAGAGCCAAGTAATGCAGCTTGATCTAAAGGACCTATTTCCCAAAGAGAAAGCCATGGTTGTACTCGGGCTGGGATACTGGGTCTGGTGTCCCGTGATTCTCTTCCAAAGGATCACCTGTCTTCGCTGAGGATTTTTCGGCTCATTCTCACCCCAGTTTTTATTTTTCAAAGTGATGCAAAGTAGATATTGTGGGGTAAACAACTTATCTTGGTTTAGAATGTACCCTCAATGGTCCATGACTTTGTCACCCTGGCTTTGAGTGTGGTGTATGTCCATTTGAGTCAATATTTTTGTAACAAAGTGTGTGCTTTGTCTTTAAGACACATGTCATAAGTCATAAGACATATCAGACTCTCTAATATGTTTTTTCACTTTTAAAATCCTATTAAGAAACCAATATTTTATGAGTGAAATATAAATAGATAATCAAAAGAATGATGACAATTCCAATTCTAACAGAAAGATGAAAACCACTAAACAGTGTATATTAATATGGATTTTCAAAAACCCCTATGATTGCAGTGGATTTGATGGCACCTGCTTAGAATACATAAACAAATTCTATGTCCACAGCAATGTTGATCTGAAGTACTCAGGGTGAGGGGTGGATTAAAGCACTGATCCTACTGGGAAATAAAGTGAGGTAGAAGAAAATTCCTAAAGCAGTTAGTAGATTCCTGGTCACTCCATAAGAGATGGATCCAATCAAAGGATGGCCTTTCCTCTTGTTTTACTTTCTGTTTGATGATTTATGCTTCCGTGAGATGATGCTTGCACTCCAAGATCTTGCTTCACTGTTTTCTACACAAAGAATTTCAACTGCAGAGTGAAGTCAAACACTCAACTCATCTTAATATGTGGCGGGATGGTTTACAATCTTTGTAATACTTTCACTCAATAGAAAACACACTTAGTCTCAGTAACCAGGTGAGGATCTTTTGGTGCACATGGGACTCAAGCTCCACGTGGCCTCCAGTTTCTTTGAAGCGTTAAAGTCACTGCCTGGAGCTTAGAGCGATTGCCAAGGTATAGGCTGGATCTCTCAAAATGATTTTTTTTTTTTTTGAGATCTTTTTCTATGACTTTGTTTTATCCTCCTGGCACAGACATTCTGTATATAGATATGCATAAGAAGCAGAAAGGAATTCTCTGGCTGTGTCTGATCTGGAAAGAGTCTTATGGCTATTGCAGGACATGACCACTCGTGGTTTAGAAAATTAAAACTAGAAGGAAATGTGGATATGTTTAATCTATTAAGAGTTATTCTCTCTCACTCACTCACTCTTTCTCTCTTTCTCTCCTTCCTTCCTTCCTTCCTTCCTTCCTTCCTTCCTTCCTTCCTTTTTTCCTTCCTTCCTTCCCTCCTGCTTACTTTCTCACTGGCTAGCTAGTGAGCCCCAGAGATACATTTATCTTTGCCTCATCAGAACTGAAATCACAAACAAGTCCCACTTTGCTTGGATTTTTTTAAAGGGGGATGAAGTCCAGTCCTCATGCCTAGTACGGAAGGACTTTAGGAACTGAACTGCCTTAAGGTATACCTTTCATTACACATCAGTATCAGCTGGTGTAATGTTTATAACTATTCATCAGCCTTGTGGGGGATAGACATTCATAATCTGAGCGGGGAAAATGTAGAATTGACTCTTTCAATATTCAGGTTAAAATAAATCATCTAAACAAAAGTCTTGGAGTTTCTAAGAGATACAAGCATCTCTATGATATTTAACCTAGTGAAACCCGAAGCACTTATCATCCAAAAACCCAATTTTTTTCTGAATCATGAAACTATTTGGTTTTAGACTTGAATATTGTGTGCCTCTCCCACAAATTTGGATGTTGGAGCTCTAACCTCTACAACCTCAGAAAAGGATGTGATTTGACAGTAGAATCCTCACAATCGAGTCAGAACGAGGCTGTTGAGATAGACTTAATCCAATATGGGCAGCATCCTATAAAGAGAAAAAAATTAGACACAAGGAGGTGCGTAGAGGGAGGACATGAAAAGGTGTAGGAGAAAGGTAGCCATCTGGAATCAGCCATAGCGAGAAGCCTGAAGCACACCCTGTTTTTACTAGCCTCAAAAAACCAGCAAGTCCAATATCCTGACTTCAGGCCTCCCGTTCTCACCACTGTGAGATGATAAATGTCTGTTGCTTAAGTCATACTGACTGTGGTTCTCTGTCCCAGCATCCCCAGCAAGCTATTGTAGTACTTGCTCTCCCATGGGAATTGTAGCCATTGGTCCTGGCCAGGGCCTGTGCTTCCATCCCCAGAGCTGTTGGCAGCAGTGAAAGAGCTCAGGTGGAAAGATGAAGACCCCGATGTGTTGGAACAAAGTGGCCGAAGAGATACGTGAAAGAAACACAGAGACATCAAACTTGATTACTCTCATGATTTATTAATATTCAGATTGAAAAAGGAGCCTCACAGCCTTAAGTTACGCTAATTGGCACATTTGCTTTATTTATTTATTTATTTTAAAACAAACCGGGTTTTTGTTTTTTTTTTTTTTTTTTGTTTTTGTTTTTTAACTTTTTAACCTTTTTTGTTCATTCCATCACATTGAAAATGAGGAAACAGAAATGGTTTTTGAATTCACTTAATATTTTGGACTCCTCAGAACGGAACATTGCACACACACACTTGGAACAGAGAGAAATAGAGAGGAAAGTGGACTCCCACAGGGCCACACGCACCAGATCAAAAAACCGGGGTACAGTGCAAGAATTTCCCAAGAACACTGCGTCATCATCACCAAAACCTCGCCATAACAACACCAAGAAACAAATGTTTAAGCCACACTGTTGGACTTGGGATCTTTCCTGCTTTTTTTTTTTTTTTTTAAATGTTTGCCACACAGAGAGAGAGGGCTCATAGGTAGGAGAGGACAGGCTCACACACTTGAGCAGGACAGGAGAGGGAACTTCAGAGTGGAGCTGGGAAGGGCAGGAGAGACAGGGTTCAGGTGGGGGCAACGTGGAAAGCCATTTCTTAAAGTTCAGGCATGTTCTTGGTCAGCCTCGGGGTCTTCTTTACCCTCATCCTGTCGGGCACTTTCCTTAGGTTTGGCTTCATCTACAGCGTCTAAGGAAGAAAACAAGATGGGGGAGGGAGAGGAAGGTTAGTATTTTGTCTCTGGCATCTGTTCAGTGATACAAGGCCTTGCTTCTTCCCCAAGCACTGCATAAGGGACGGCAGTGATGTAATGTGATTAATATCCAATAATACAGTTTTCTAGACCAAAAGCCTCTATTGTAGGATGCTGCTCAACAACACCCAAGGAAAGAAAGGACGACTCGTCACTCGGTAGATATTACATGTTTTAGTGTGCTTGTGCGTGTACATGTGTGTGTGTGCGTGTGTTTTAGGTCAGAGGACAGTTTGCAGAAGAATCAGTTCTCCATTCCCACCAATGTGGGTGCCTGGGATTGAGCACAGGCTGGCCATCTTGACCATATCTCCAGCCCATCACTGTGGTTATCAATCTTCCATTCTCACAATGGAGGCTCTGCAATAGCATTGTCTTCCCGTTGCTTAGTGTGAAAGTCATTGTAGCAAATAATTCCTATGGTTCATTGAGCATCCATTCCAATTTATCTTACCATTTATTTTTAGTAATGTGAAATTTGGAAAGGAAAATATGTGGATTTTGACCTCCGTTGGAGCTAAGGGAGGCCACTAATAACTGCAGTTTTATTAGGAGGAATGCGATCTCCCTTGGGACGTTAGAGTTGGGTCTTATCCTTTGTGCTCTCCTTTCCCCAACATAGTGAGCACCAAATACCACTTGAGAATGTGGCACCTCTCTTATGACCATGAAGACATAATCCATCATTGCATGAGGTGTTGTGCCACACTTGGACACCTTTCCATCATCCTTTCCATCGCAAGAGACAAATAACCAGTCACTTTAAAAGCCTGAGGTGGTTCACAGTCTCCTGCAGTGGAGTACAGTATGCTCCAAAGGAAAACAGATCTGTGACACTGGCATTGCTTTGCCTAACAAGGTAGATTTATATCTTTAGGAAAGTCGATTCCCCCAATTCTAAAACTTCCCCTAGAGAATTCAGCCAATAGATTACATGCCACGAGACATTCTACTAATATACCAGCCTGTCTAAACAAAATCCATTTTCCCTTAAATTACTTTATATCAACTACTCAGATATCTTATATGCCCCAAACCAACACCTAAGTTCAGTGATTTTTTTTTTCAGATAGAAGTTGTAGACTCAGCAAATATCTCCAGCCATGGTTATCATTTATGATAGTGGAATGAACCAAAGCAAAAATTAGCAGGGGGGGGGGAGGGGGGGGGGGGGAGGGAAATTTCATGGGGCTAAAAATGGGAGATCAGACAGAAGGAGCCGGTGAGTCTTGTTCCTATGGCGTTATGACATGCTTAGTCCTTCCAGCCATGAACTATGAGAACACATGTAAAGTGGTTTCTATTAGGATGCCCACTCAAGCCTACAAATCCAATATGCACTGGGGGCTGGCCACTTAGGCACCTACTGCCTAGCATGAATAGAAGCCAGGCTCCCAGAATGAAGGCGGATTTTCCACTAAAGCATCCTGCTTCAGGCTCAGGGAATCACTTATCAGATAGGCAGTTGTGAGAACTCTCCAAAGCCCTAGCTCACCAGTGATGAGTCAGTTTTGTAAGCCAAGTTAAGGCTGAGAGCATCAGCCCTGCTATGCTCAGGTTTGCGCTTCTACATGCTTTATGGTGTTCAAGACACCAGTGTCCTTTAAAGTGTGTGTAGCTTTTATTATGTTTTTCGTCCTCTTAAAACCTGCTCTCTTCCAGTTTTTCTCAGACAGATAAACCAGAGTCAGGTTAGTCTTACTAAAGCAAAATAAAAACGTGCTTCAAGGGAGATTAAATCAGCAATACTAAATAAAATGGACTGATATTGGGAGGAGGTGCGGAGATTAGAGAAATGGACCTCACTTAGCAGGCCATTATAAATTATAAAAATGCATGTGTCTTTCAAGTTGCTCAGACATAGACTGGGGTTCACTCAATGCTGAATACTTAGATTCAAGTAAGATCACCACCATCACACATGGCCTTGGGGATTCCTTCTTTGTGAATATATTGAAAAAAATACATTTCCCAAAATATACCTGGTTTCTATAATCAAGCCTCATCCGGTCAATGATGTAAGGTGCTCTGAGGAATACTGTTACCTTATAATGACTTGCTCCTGCTGCAAGTGTTAAAGTCTCACAGGTGTGGCAAGGCTCAACACTCAGTGTGAGTTCCCTGTGCAACACAGTGGTTACTCAGAAGGATCCTTGAAGGGTACAGCTTTCCAACTGAAAACTATTCACTTTCGAAGAACATGGTCTCATTCCACGCTTTTGCATAAAGTGACCTCAATCTTGTCAGCATACCATTACATGTGTCAGTATTTCCTGAGGACTATGGAGTCCTGATGTACTCTTTTCTGGAAGCAGGCTTCCTAACTTAAGTCATTGAGGTTCTTGTATAGTAATCTAGGATTCTATTAGAGGATTCACATGGTGCCCAGCCCAGCTCAAACCTTTGAATATTAAAAGTATTCCAAAAATGATTTGATATCTTTGTTGGCTCCAAGAAGCAATTTTAGAGCCCTTTAAAATTATAGAAGCAAGATTCAAATGACCCAGTAGCATATGGATGGGTCAGAAATAGAAGCAGGGGAAGACTTCAACTCTATAATATTGAAATAAGACCTTTGGAACTCTGATAACGTGTGATTCAAGAGAGATATGAAACTCAAAAGAAGGGGGGTTGTGTGCTGGGTAAAATAAGAAAGATTTGGTACTCTTGTACAATAGCAAAAGAGGAAATTCTAAGAAAGTAGACAGAAGACAAAGATTCCAATGACTCTGAAACGCAGCTATATGTCTGGTGTTTCTTGGGGGTGGAATCAGGTTAAATCCTCTTTAATTGTAACAGTTTCTCCTGTCATCCTTTGCTTAGGTTTAGGACAAAGATGAATACAAAGCTAGTCATTGCTGACAGTTCTTTATTAAGAGAGATTTTCAACCTACAATTTTTTCCTTGATACTTCAAACTATATATGCGTTTATTGACTTAATTGATGCAGTATACATCTGCAGTATGGCAAACACATCTTCTCTGGTGTGCTAAGGAGACAGTGAAAACAATACTAAAAATCCTATTATAATTGAAATCTTTCATTACACTTATTTAACAGAAAGATTTATAGCTACAGATATGTGATCAGTGGTGGAGAGCTTTAACATAAAACTTAGATATAAGCTCCTTGACTAAAAAATACCTATTTTTGTCCCTATATTGGCTTCCTTTTGAATCCTTGATGTTCAGCATAGATGTAAAACAGGGAGAGGTCTCAATAAGTGTTGGGTAAAACAAGAAAAATATGTATCTTCATTTCATAAATGAGGAAACTGAAGTGTAGAAAGAATTATTCCCTAACTCTTATGGTTTGCTGGCAGCCAAGCCAGGACTAAAACACAGCTCTTCTACCTGTTTTATATCAGTGGAATCAACTTGAGCAGCAGAAGTCAGGAAAATACCTAATTTACCACATGAACCCTAGAAAACCAGTAGCCAGAGTCTAGAAGCTTTTGGTGCCTTAAAAAAACTAAGATTTCTTTTTTTAAGGCTCCAGAATATAAACATCAGAAAATGACAATTGATGGGATTCATGTGAATCTCATTTAGCTGAAGCTTAGTTCAGAGGAACACATAAAGGTAATTCTGTGTATTTCTTACTTTGCTTGAAAAATGAGTGATTTTCCTGTCTGAATATTGAGCAGAAGGGTCAGAATTTTGTTTTGTTTTGTTTGTTTGTTTGTTTGAGATAAAGAGCTGGCTACTTCATAAAAGCAAAATGTCTCAAATCAGGCGGGTTGGTGAAGTTTTTATAGGCTCGCAAGAAGTTATGCAGAGAAAAATGAAGATCGGAAGGAAGAAACACTGGAAAGCAGCAGACTCCCACCTTACCCCAATCAGGATGGATGGACTCAATGTGAGGTCGGCTAAGAAGAACTCATAGTATTGCTAAAGAGAACCCTACACATCAATGAAAGGAACCATAGTCAAACACGGGTTATACCTACTCTAACAGGACCCACTCTTACACACACTAAATGCCACCTGTGAAGGATCTAAACATCAGACAGAAAAGAATTTGTTAGAATCTCTGTCATTTAGAGTAGCTCCATCTGAACATACATGCAGGAAAAGAACTTCTCTGTGTTATTAATGTGCTTCCCTCTCACTGATGCCGGCCATAAACAAGTCTTACAGACAACAAATCATATGGGTCATTCAGTTGTAGATCTACAGCTTTGTGTTTTCTTCTGGAAGTAGCTGTAAGTTATGACAGTACTGGCCCTTTGTTAAAGAATGTTGCTTAAACTAACCCTTCTGAGCTGCTGTTGATACTCTTTTAACAGTTTTAAGTAGACTTGTGCTGTGACATGTCTATCACAATAGCATCTTTAACCACCTTATGTTACATTTGGGGCATCTGAGGCAAAAGACGAAATAGTTTATATACAATGTATGCATGGATGGTAAGTGGAAACCTACTCCAGCCTGTCATAGAGCCCATTCAAGCCTTCTTCTTGATATCACATCCTCTGCTTTCACCTTACCTGAACCAGGATGGATGGACACAATGGGAACTGTGACACGATCCACAGATGCTCAGTCTCTGTGCCAATAAAATCTAGACGCTGGACTTACAAACATCCCAAAAAGGTGGAGAGAACTCCGATTGGTGGGGAGAACTCCTATTAGTGTTTGGTAATACGAAAGTTGGCCTTGGCACATCCTGGTGCTAATTATGTAATTTGCAAATGCTAGAGATGAGTTAATATATAATCTTTGGTATTTTGAGAAAAAAAAAAGACACTTTGTTCATGGTGGTAAGTGTGAAAGACATGAACGGCTGAGGCCAGCTGGTCACACCAGTCACCACCATCCACTTAGCATACATAGCTACATTCCTCATGTAGAGCATCACCCTCCCTCTATGACAGTTGTTACTTAAGAGCCTGAAGAAGTTAAAGGACTGGAGTCACATAATCAACACCAGGAGACATCCAACAAGTGAGCAGAGCTAACAGAGCTCAGAGCTGACCAACGAGTCTACCACGGGATACTGACGTAAAGAAAAAGCCGTGTTACTTTAAAGAGCAGAGCACAGTTTCCCTCAGCCATTTGTCTCTGGATGCTACTTTTAATCATATTAAGCACAAAATATAGTATTAATATTATTGGTTAATGTTATTGATATTTTGGTTAAGATATTATAGGGGGAAAAAAACCGCAACACCTATGGTCTGGATGTTTGAATTGCTCCAAATTTGTACGTGGAAATCTTGATCCCAGGTGTCGCTATTCAGAGGATTAAGAGGTAGAGTCTTGAGCAGTGATTAGACTACGAGGATGGAGCATTCATGATCTGGCAGAGGGTTCTTTAAAAACAGACCACTGACCACACACTATTGCCTTCTACCGTGTGTAGACATATAGAGGAGGACAGATCTTTAAGGCATCAGGCCTTCACTTGACAAAGTGGGCTGATTGTAAGCCTGACTTTGGATTTACTATACGCCAAAACAGTAAGAAGAAAATTTCTGTTACTTAAAAGCACCCAACTTGCAGTATATATATATTTTTGTATCAGCCTAGCTGAAATATTTTGACAATGTGTGTGTGTGTGTGTGTGTGTGTGTGTGTGTGTGTATGTGTGTGTGTGTGTGTGTATGTGTGTTTTAGAGGGATGTCTCATATGACTGGATGATGCCTCTCCAAGTTGATTGTGATCATATCAGAATTACTCCCCAAATCTGATCCTTTCATGAGGACTGGTGATGTGTTGTTTCAGGGACTTGCATTAAGAAGAAGAAAAACCTATTCATGTGTTTTTAAGCATGAGATTGACAGAACTTTCAAATAAAACATGGTCATATTTTTACGAGTAAACAATTGTACCCACAGGAGACATAAGTTAGGAAGTGGAAAATATTTACTTCGGCTTTCTCTTTATGCCGTAGTCTAAGTAATGCGAGTGCCGCCTAGTTATAGAAAGAATATTGGCACAACCTGCACAGATGATTTTAGTATTTAACAAATACCTGTAACCTGTCTCTCCAGCATTTTAGCCTTTGCAATACCTTGCTCTTTTCAACCCAAAGACCTCTTAGAGATCATCATGCTTGCAGGAAGCCTCTTAATTTTATCACTTATTTATGTGTTAACTTAAAAAAGAAAGTCAATATCACAGACAATAAAGTCATATATTATTCATACTTCAAAGCTGAAGGACACTCAAAAGAAGGAAAATGTGGTCATCCATTCATCCATGCATCTAATGAAAGGGCTGAGCTACATCCCGGTCTATGACTTAGGAGTAGATTAGCAGTGATTACAATGAAACTCAAATTGAGAATGTCTGTTTTCTGGGACTGTATATGCTAGCAGTTTCTAGAATGATATGTTGCTCATTGGGGAGAGAGAGAGAGAGAGAGAGAGAGAGAGAGAGAGAGAGAGAGAGACTTAGTAAGAGTTCAGCATCATTTCTCTTGAGTCAAATTCTCTTAAATTTGTAAAGTTGAATATTCTTAAAGAATTCTATACATTGAAAAAGGAAGTCCTTGCTAGTTTCCCACATTTGTGACCCATGATACCACTCTTTTCCCAGTGCTCATGTTATTAAACCCAGAACTTCTTGCATGCTAAGCATGCTAGGTAAGCACTGGGCCATTTAACTATACCCCTAACTCTATGACTCCCATTCTTTAAAACTCTCAAAGTCACATTATTTCAAATAATATGTTAAATATCCCTATATCCATTTGTACGGTGTAATGGTAGTCATAAATAACAAAACTAAGAAAGAGATTTGAGTGAACAATTTCACCAGGGTCATTCAAGGTGTATGTCAACCTGACTCTCCTATCCTTGCTGAAGAAGATTCTTGCTTTGGATGGGCTTCATTCGTTTCCTTGAAAGGGTGAGTGAGAAGAGAATGTCTGTGCCTTCCTTCTGTTGATGAGCAAACACCAGGAGCATATGCAGCAGCGGCTGCTTGCGTGCCCAGCCAGGCAGCCTGGTTGCGATGCTGTTAGAGGGATGGCGGTGTTCCCAGCTGCCGTCGCCCACATGGAGTTCTAATGGCCCTGTTTCTTGGCTCTCCTCCAGGTCCCTCCACAGCCCTACATTACTGAAATTAGGTTGAGTGGATTTCCGAGTAAAACATTACCTCTTGGGACTTGCCCAGCTCTCCCCAGCCTTGTCAACATTGATTAAATAGAAGCTGCTATCATCCTGGGGCCATGCCCACAATTACTCTACCAATCACCACTGGGCTGGGTGCACTTCCTTTTTCCCTTTTAGTTTCTTGAATATTAAGCATCGTTACCTCAAAAGCTCAAAGGGAAGCCACGAGGAGTGCTTAGCAATGTACTTGCGTATGGCCCTTTTGTGACTCGGACCATCATTTTCTTGAGCTGTACACCAGATGTCAAATTGGAGTCTGAGCTGGCTTTTGGTTGTCCCTGGGATCCATATTTTCCTTTGTCATTCACTTTTTTCATATTTTAAATTATATTGAAATGCCAAGAGCCTACACATAATTTTTGATGTCAAGATAATGAACTAAATTACACTTCCACCCTTGTCCCTTGTTTTCTGAGCCTTTGAAAGAGAAAATAATCTGTTATGCACTTACATTTTTCAAAGAGTAACAAATAAGAATTTAATTAAAAGAAATGTCAAAGGCAGCTGCCACAGGGTCTCAGTGATACCCCAAACATAGCATTACAATGCTTTCGCCTGCCCTGTGAGTTTCGGGACCAAGCAGCTCTACCATTTACCCTGACTCTTCCACCAACTAGTCATTCAAGCTCAGACAAATTCGATTTCCTTTCTTTGCTTCAGTTTTCTAACTAGAGATAATAATATGGGCAATTGTGTCTGCCCCATCTCATTGTAGGCTATGTGGAAGTTCTGATATATACTTTAAAATACTTTACAAACTATACAGGGGTCCATGTGTAGTCTGCTGAGTATTTAACCAACATGGAGTTTAATTTCTTTGGCTTTACCCTAATTTGTGGGTTTTGTAAATTAACATTCTCTTTCTAAGACAACAAAAATTTCCAAGGGAAGAAAAACATCTATTTTTTTCCCACTACTTTTCTAGATAAAATAAGACCCTCCACAGTACTTCCACATCTCTGGCTGAAAGGATATGTGTACTGTGAACAGCATTATACAGAAAAGCAGACACTCAGAAAAGGAACACAATTAACCAAG
>JADRCD010078374.1:0-11350 GCA_019843815.1 Montemys delectorum | reverse complement strand
ATGGGATCAATTGCAAAAAGCATCTTGGCTTGAGTTGGGGTTTTGTATTTGCTTGCCCTCATATGTACTGGGATTTTGTCTGGTTTAAGCATACGCAGTTCTTGTCTGAGCTGTTACTGGTTCTGTCAGTTCATATGTACATTTGCCTTGATGTGCCTGGAAAATTTGGTGTCACCCACTTCTGGATCTTAAAATATTCAGAAATCTATCATTATTTAAACAACTATACTTAGGTTTAAACACTTAGTTGTCTATGAACAGTTTAGAAGAGTTGGGAAATATCAAATTATGTACAGCTTATATATTTTCCTCTAATTTAGTATAACTAGATTTTTTTTGGATATATGGAGCTTCACATAAAGATGAAGCAAATTTTTAAAGTATGATAATGCTATGAGATAAGCATGCTCTCAACAAGGAATTGCTACTCTTGAGTATAAAAGCGTTATATAAATAAGTTATCTAATGATATTTAATGTTCATAAAAGTTTCAGGCTGCCCAATGATCAAAAATTGTTGCCCTACTCAATATCATCTAAACAGATATTGCTAGTAGATATCAGTATCTGAACAAACAGGAGATGGGAGTTAATGTATTTTAGAAATATTCTTATCAACAAAATTTGAAAAGGTTTTTTGCTTGTTTGGTTTTTGGTTTTTCGAGACAGGGTTTCTCTGTGTAGCCCTGGCTGTCCTGGAACTCACTCTGTAGACCAGGCTGTCCTGGAACTCAGAAATCATCATGCCTCTGCCTCCCAAGTGCTGGGATAAAAATTTCCAGTTGTGTATAGTACAGTTATAGAAGTAATTTCCATGGCACTATGGGTATGTTTTAGAATTGATTCATTTTCCTATTCACCTTATTTCTTTCTGATTAAAAGAGAAGAAGCAGAGTCCTTGGGAGGGTGGTTATCTCTTCCATGAGTAAAGTGCCAGTTTGTACCAACACTGAGCTAAGTAGTGACATTGCTAGCCATTACTGCACACATGCTGTGTGGTTTTGGTGAAGTGTTAGTCTTGTGGTACTCATTCATAAACTGAAGGTGACGACTGAGGGTGATTATCTTTGTCTGTGGCACAGAGGTCAGCAGCGGTAGAGTTAACACTGTTTAAACACGTCTTGGTCTTAGCATCTGTGTCTCTCTACCCCTAGGAGAGACGCTAGAGCAGGAGTCACCAGTGTCTCAGTTCTTGCTCTTGTCACTCTCTTGCCATTTTGGTATCACTTCTCTTCCATTTTATTTCCTAGGGAGAATAACACGGAAATGATTCTCTAATATTATCACTAGATAACATTATTATTATATTATTATATTTTATTATTATTTTTTTCTGGGTATCAGCCATCATGGTGATTAGTTGATATCAATTAATGCCTGCAGGTCATGAGATAAAACACTATTTCCTCTCGGGTTATAAGAACAGCCTACTTGCTTAATGGCTCATCTTATCCTAATAGGATTTTTCTTTATTTGGCTACTCTGCAATAACTACTTTCAAATTTAGTGGTGTTCACAGACACTAAGGGTTATGATTTAAATATCATTTTGAGAGATACTACTCCACTCACGACACTAAACTTGATATTTCTGTTACAGTTGAAATATGATAGACTGAGAATACCTTAGGGAAACATGGAAGGTGGGTGGGATCATCCAACTGAAATCACATGGTCCTTCTGCATCAATGGATTATTTTTTTGTTTTTTACCATGTATTTTACAAAGTGGATGTATTTTCGTGACTGTGTGTTGAAAGGTCCAAGAGATGGGATTTAAACCAATTCTATATGATACGTTGTAATACAAAGAGAATATTAATTGACACAGTCAGTTTATCAGGGTGGTGACTGATAGCTCCTACAGCAACCTGAGAATGACTGACGTGGAAGTGCAGCTTTTAGTAGGAAAGGCAACTTTAAGAAGTAGCTCTAGTGAATCTCTACCACAGCTTCTTTAATCCCTGACACAGGGATAAGATGCTCTTATAGGAAGTATACATTCAGACAAGATGAATTAGACATGCAGTCATTATCAATTTGGGAGAAAAATGGCTTTATATTAGTACTGATTTTTTTTTTCTGCTTTTTAAAATTTTTATCCAAACCCTTTTGCCTTTTAATTTACTATATTAAGGTCAATTCTGTCTATGTAAGTTAGTTCATTTTCAAAAGCAAATATATCTACTATAATGTTTAGGACTTTGTGTGTCTAATAACCATTGTTCTAGGGAGGATACACCTTTGTGGAAAACATATTAAAACTTTCTAAGTTCTGAATTTGGATCCTAATGACATCAATGGTTTTAAATTGAGTTGAGAATACTCCTTGGACATAGTGAGTCACAGCTGTGATGGCAGTCTGTGCGGCTGTAGTGAGTGACAGCTGTGATGGCAGTCTGTCTGCTGTGGCCTGCTGTCACCTTCTCTCCAGTTCTAGAAAGACCATGAATTAGAAAAGGTAAAAGTTTCAATTTCTTCAGAATTATTTCAACTAGGTGTCAGTTTGTTTACATGAGTGATATGGTTTGGAAGCCTAGAAGAGGGCATCGGATCCCCTGGAGCTAGACTTGGGGGCAGCTCTGAGTCACATGATCTAGGTGCTGGGAGTAGAACTTGTGTTCTCTGCAAGAGCAGTGTACATTCTCGTCTCCTGACCACTGAGACATCTCCCTAGGCTTCAGCTTTTGGTCTTTGAGCTCGTATACATGATTTTTAAAATATCACACACAGTAAAATCACAATAAATTATGACAATACATGCATATGTGCACGCGTGCACACACACACACACACACACACACACACTCAAAAAAACCCACTCCCCTCCCCCACAAAAAAACTCCCAAAACTAGGCTATGCAACTTGGTAAAGACAAACATGGAAAATCGAAGTTGCTTTGTTGATGAACAAAATAACAGTATTAACTTCAGTTTACTTTTCAAAGATGATTCCTGTTAAAATCTGAGTTCATCATTCAATCTTCAAACGGCCCTTTACAAATGATTCATGGTAAGCTGATTGCTGTACTCAGAAGCATGGGGACAGAAGTAGAACTTTTGAAGCCAGTTTGTAATATATTTTAAGTTACGTACAGAAAAAATGGTCTCAAAAACCCAAGGTCAAGCTTGAGTCCAGTGAACACACAGTGGTTGGTTGCCTTCAGCTGCATGGAACACATGGATAGGCCTTTCCAAAATGGATCAGCTTCCTCCGAGCAGGTTACTGATGTTCCAAAGGTCAAGATGGGACACCTGGTCTTAAAATATAATAATGTCAATGTAACATTAAATAGAAGTATCTTTGATTAATAGAGAACCTTCTTCAAAGCAGCCTCTGAGACTGAATGCATCAGGCCCATGTTCCATATGCGTGTCATGTGGCTTCTAGGAGTTGACTCACTTAGTTATTACTCCTGTCATCAGTCAGTGTGGCTTTGTGCTAGGCAGACCTGGATTCAAATCTTGTTTCTGCTTGGCACTGACTCTTATAGACCTGAAGGTTCCCTCAGGCATCTGATATTTTTAGTGCATTCTCATGTCTTGTGTAAAGAGATTCGGTGAGACAAAGTTCACATCATCAGGACAATCAAGGCAATAACACTGCCTGCTTCCTCCCTTCCCAGAAAGGAGAGGTGTTCAATTTCATATCTAAGACACTTGTTTCTTCCCTTTATGGATATGAATCATCAGGTACAAAGGGTAAATCTGCTAGGTTGGATAGAACAATATTGGGGGGTATATCTAATATTTTAGTTCAATTAAGTTTATAGTTATCCATGATGATATTTTTTCAACTATAATGTGCAATTGTTATCCAAATCTATTTATCATTTTTCTTTCTGTATCAAAAGATTCCAGAAGTTATCTAATTTTTATTTTATCTTATTTTTTATTTTATTTGTAAAAGTATCTGGTAATAGATCACTTAACTTGTTGACTTTTGAAAGCAAAATAAAATTCTATCCGAAAAAGATACTGTCAGCTATCCAGCAGACATGAGATGTTTACAAACTAATTACAGTCAGAATGTTACATGGGCTATACTGGAGGAAACTTTTAAAACTTCTACTTTTTTTTTTTTTGGTTTTGTTTTTGTCTTTTTGAGACAAGGTTTCTCTGTGTAGCCCTGGCTGTCCTGGAACTCACTCTATAGACCAGGCTGGCCTAGAACTCAGAAATCCACCTGCCACTGCCTCCCAAATGCTGGGATTAAAGGCATGCGCCACCACTGCTGGGGTTTAAATTTTTACTTCTACTGAAGCTTTGCTGGCAACCATTAAGAAACATGGAGCAATCCATAACAAATATGAGCCTGCTGCTCCGCTAGGTGCTTTGTTTATTGTGTGGTACCTCCTGGGGTCAGGAGAGGGACTTCTCTGTTTGAGCTGAGTGGCTTGAAGGTCAGAGTATCACTCTAAAGATGCAAGAGTCACAGGTCCACACTTGCCACAGGCTCATCTTCCATCCATGCATGCCCTTTCTTTATGCAATTCAGCTTAAGAAGAAAGCTCTCTCACTCCCTACAAGCTAGCTTAATGCTTTATAGCAGCTGCTGCCTGGATGTTCTGCATGTGCTTATATAGGAAAGATCATTTTAGGTTGTGCCTTCCTACCCTGCATCCATGTGGAAGAATGATAAGTAATATCTAATCATTATATTAAAAAAAAAGATAAACAAAAAACCCCAAACACCACAGTGAAGGGGTGTGGGATCTCAAATATGATCCAGTACTGAGAACTTACAAAACTCAAGTAGAACACTAAAGCCTAAAACTACAATAAAAACTCCACTCCCACCACCCCAGACAGCAAGACCACGCATAATGCAGACTCTATGCAAGGATGAAGAGATTGCCACCAGATTTCTCTTCAAAGGAAAGGAAAAGAGGATCAGTTTCTCAGACAAAGACATTTAGTATGAGCAATTTCAGTGGAACTACAATGGTTCCAGAAGAAAGTCCTAGAGTCTTCCCGAATGTTCCAGGAGCAGCTGTAGTGTGTGTTTATAGCATGCGTTTTGTAAGAAAGGAAGCAGTCTTTGCAAACCTGATCAATCTGAAGTTCATGGTACTAAGAGAAACAGAAATCTTTGCTGAGATTCCTTCCTGAAGTATTCTGTCTTCATTGGATGGCATAGTTCAGGTGGAGGAAGATGATTCCTGCAGGGTACGCAGTAACATCCCCTAAAAATTCTGAAACAATGATGACTGTCCAGCAACTGGAATATATCTCACAGATGACATAAATTCCCAAACTATTGCCTATTTCTTATAGGAGGCAGCTTATTTCCTTCTTGTGAACTATTTTTTTGTTTGTTTGTTTGTTTTAACTTTGAGGCTTAAATGTAAAATGTAAGAAACAAAGATTGAGGAGGATTTTGCCATTTTGGGGGTCAGCAGTATCCTGGAGGTAGCATGTATCAGAGCTAAGACACCTCTGCTGCCTTTGCCTCTAGTCTCTCACCCCATCTTCTTCCTCTACTGTGAGTGTTTCCTGCAAAAGGAGAGGATGCTGCAGTCCTTGTTCTATCTCTTAGGATTGAACCCGGCTTTTTCAGAACCTTGATGAACTCTGTTCTGTTTCAAGACATGGCCGTTTTAATTTTTCAGCGGACTTCTGCATGCATTTTAAACATCCAGAACGTGAAATACGTTCAAATGTGTTTGAAAGCTGGAGTTGATTCTATTCTGGTTTTAATCATTTTACACTTCTATGTAAGAGATACCTTTATTTTTTTCCTGTGCTGATCTTTTTGCTGTTTCTTACTGATTTGTGCACAAACACTCCATTATGAAGTTTTGAACAGGCAGTATATGCTTTCTTATTCTGACATTTCTCTTCTCACTTGTAAACTATATAAACTATAAAAAAATTGTTGAACTTCCATTTTCCTTTCCTTTTTTTTTTTTTTAAAGATTTATTTATTATTATACATAAGTACACTGTAGCTGACTTCAGACACACCAGAAGAGGGCGTCAGATCTCATTACAGGTGGTTGTGAGTCACCATGTGGTTGCTGGGATTAGAACTCAGGACCTTCAGAAGGGTAGTCAGTGCTCTTACCCGCTGAGCCATCTCACCAGCCCCCCGTTTTTCAATTTGCTCCTTTGTCTGACTCCCAGACTCCTGGTTCTAGTTATTGGCTGAGTACTTCCCTTGTCTTTTCTACTGTCATCTTGTTGCTGATAACCTCAACATCCCTCTCTAGTAGTCTCTTCTCCTGTCATTTTGATGATTATACAATTGTCCCTTTTCTGTAGACACTGAACCAAGAACACGTTCAGTACTGTTTTAGATCATGCTGACCCTCATCCAGTATTTCATAGGACTACTTTCCATGATATTTTCCATTTTAAAAAGTTTTTCTTACCATATGTATTAGTTAAAATAAAGCCTCAAAATAACAATGGCTTAACCACAGTATAAGCTTAACTTCTCCTTTCAGACAGTTCTACCATGTGATCAAGGATATACAATGTCTACACAGTATTCCAAGCTCCTCCCATCTTCTCATACTACTTGCAGTGTGGAGAGTCTCTGTCCACCTTGTGGTTAAGGAATCACTCTACATGTTCAGTCCAATTTGCAAATAGGGAAAGACTGCTTTCCTTTCAGAGCGTGATCTAGAAGTAACTTAGAATCCTCACAACTCATATTACTGACATAGTCCTCCGGGATGACCGTACCTAACAACACAGGAGGCACAGTAATAGTCTTTGTGTTAAGCTTTCTTGTTCTCTAGAGGCATGGGGTGGGGGAGGAGTTTGCTATTGACAGGGAACTAGCATGTCATTTCTTCATTATAATAATTTTACTATCTTCATCTTTTGGTCATTTTTATTGCCCATTTCTGAGATTACATCTTAGAGACTTTTCCCTTACATTTCTGTTTGCTCACTGTTAACCTACCTATTTTTGTCTTTTAAGGAAAAACTCGCTTAACATTTAAAATTTGTTAAACTTTGCCAGTAGCCTACAGCATACAGTCTCTAGCACTCTTTAAGTATTATCTTTATCTACTTGTCCTCAGCCCTTTAGAGATGCTTATTCTTTTACTAATGCATTCATTAACGAAGCATTATTCATTATTAATTCATTAGCAAGCATGTGTTGCATGCCTCCTGTGTGTCATGTATAGTGTCTCTCGTATCTTCCTAAGCCAATTCTCTGGATTGTGGGTAGAAGACAGAGTTATAATGCACATGCTTTGTTACCATCACAATTCCCTCTGATGCTTGTCTCCACCGTTGTCATGCTTGAAAGGTTAAATCCATCTTCAGAATAGCCCTTTAAAGCTTGTTCATACAACTGGACTGGTTAATTTGCCTTACGGAGATCAATAGTACTTAGCTGGCACATTTCAATGTACATATGTTTGTGTAGTACACAATTATTTGCTATAAAATACTTCATGATGAAGCCGTAATTAAAGTTATTACCTCATGGAAATTGTAGAACAGTACAATGCAAGCTTAGACCAAATCTTATCCTGTGTCTAGTTGATTATTTGTTCCAAAACAACTTATTTCAATTCTTAAACCTAAACCTGATATGTATCTTTATAGTAGAACACACCTTTGATTGAAACTACCTTTTGAAATTTCCATATACAATTCTATGTCTTGTGAGATAGAAACTTACATAACCAACCTGTCATAATTTTAGAAGTAAAGAGATAATACATGTTTATTATTTTGCTAACCCCAGAGGCAAAAATTATCCTAAGTCTTGTCTACTCATGATTCACACATTCATTAAATGAGATTTAGATCTGTGCTGGCCAAAAAACTCAAAAAGATATACAGGAAGCAGATGAAAGAACACCAAAGGGGAAGATAACCACTCAGAACAAATGCTTTGAGCAATTTTATTGCATTCAACAGTGAAGTGGTTGTTCTGCGTCCATTTCTAGCCTAGTGGATCAGATCTCTATAACAACAAATGACTGTTTCGTTCTCTTAGCTGTAACCTTAGTCAGAAAGAGGAACAGTGGCAGGAAGAAAAGGAAGAGACTCAGCCCTGGGAGTCTGCGGGGTCCATAGCAGATCTTTACCTGTCTGTCTTTATATTGACCTCGGCTTAGATGAGATGTTAGTCAAGATCTGGTAGCTCACAATTCTGAAGGTACTTGTTTCTAACTGGATGGATTTCTACTGACAAATTCACATTTTGATCATTTTTTCTTACAAGGATAAAAGAAAAATCCATCTTGGTGAGGTCACTTGCTCTTTTGCCTTTTGTATCTCTTAGGTACCAAAGTCTGATCAAGTTTGGATGTAAATATAATTGGACCAGAGGTAATACAGGAAGGATTAGACCTTGTGTGGTATCCATGTGGTGAAAATTGTTCCTTACATATTAAAGTTCAGGAAAAGCATATTAGAACATGTTAGCTTCTACTCTATTGCTTCTGAAGAGGCATCATCAGACCAAGGCAAGTTAAGAAAGAAAGCATTTTATTGAGAGTTTGACTACAATTTCAGAGGGTGTGTGTAGGGGTCTATGCAAGCACATGGCCAGCAGAGTGTCAATTCTGTGTCTGACCAGAAGGAAGCTCTGTTTAACACATCTCAGTAGCTGATGTTGGTCCAAATTTGGAAAGTCTGACACCAGATTGCTTATTTCAGGCATATTTAAGCATATCACAATTTGTCAAAAAGTTTCCTGGGGATGATTAACTGAATCCCATGAGTATAACGAAACTTAAGGCATGACAGCATTGAAATACTTTTTGTAAAGTGCTTGTAGCCTCTTTCATAAAGATGGGTTCTATACATGGACTACATGCTATATTTTAAGAGTCTTGTGGAGGACCTAGTGTGGTCTTCGTCATACAGACAGTGCGAAAATCAGCAGACTACTAACCACCTCCATTCCCAACGTCCTGGGCAGCAAACAGGTTATACATCTCTCCCTTTGAAGAGACCACCGTGCGTGTTTAGTATTCCTGGTTTTCCTACTGCTTATCTGTGAGCACAAGGACTGTGTGCCTCCTCCAGGTGAGTCCATGGTCATCGTGGTAGGGAGCATGGGAGCAGGCTGGCAGAAATGGTGTTGGAGCAGCAGCTAAGAGTTTCCATCCTTGTCCACAACTTGGAGACAGAGAGAGGGAGATCTTTATAGTCTTCCTTCTTTCCTAGTAAGACTAAGCCTCCTAATTCTTCAGTTTTGATGACTAGAGACAATCATTCAGATATATAAGCCTATGGGGTTATTCTCCTTCAATAACCACAAACACTTATATATTTATTTCATTTTATATTTATCTTTAAGTGTTTAACATATTTTACAATTGTCATTTAGTATATAATGTCTAGTGATTTTTATGATTTATAAAAATAAAAGTATGTAAGATATTATTTTAGTTTTCTTTATGTTACTATGACAAATGTCATGACCTGAATTAATTTCAGGGTGAAATGGTTTATTTTGCTTATAGGTTACACTTTGCAATTATAGAATGTCAGCATAGGGATTCTAATAGGAATTTAAAGCAGAAGCCATGGGTGAACATTGGCTTCCACTCAAGGTTATGTTTGCTGACTTTCTTAGGTTATCAAACTAGCCTAGGGCCACCTGCCTCGTGCTGAGCTGGATAGTGGGCAGCCACAGAGAGCTGGGTGGGCTCTTCTATATTAATTAGCCATCAAAACAATCCCTCATAGACAAATTCACAGTCCAATCTGATCTGGAAAGGCCTTCGGTTGAGAGTCCCCTCTTGGGTGATTCTAGGTTATCTTAATATTACAAAACTAGTAGGTATATCCCACTTTTCTTGAAAATTTTTGCAAATATTTGTACTTTGTATGAACAATGTTTAATAACAAAGGTTGAGTAGAGACGGAGTCTCACCTTTCATTGTTTATCTTTATCATATTAGCTGTACATCTGAATTTTTTTAAAGGTTTATTTATTTACTTTATGTCAGTACACTGTTGCTGTCTTCAGATATACCAGAAGAGGGCATCTGGTTCTATTACAAATGGTTGTGAGCCACCATGTGGTTGCTGGGAATTGAACTCAGGAACTCTGGAAGAGCAGTCAGTGCTTTTAACCACTGAGCCATCTCTAGCCCTGTAAATCTGAATGTTGACATATGAAAAGTCAAAATAATGAGTGTAAAAATATTTTCTAAGTCCATTGAAGAAGTATTTTGGATGTAACAGTCAAAAATAAGGCAAGAGGAAATAAATTGGTCTATTCATATTTCATGGTTTTGTCCTGTCATGGACAGAGTAGGTGAAAATTTATAACATTGAAGTTCAATTTAATTCTGGAAAGCATGTAAAATTAATAGAATTTAATCACCACTTTAAAAACACAAATAGCAAAAATAAAATAAAATAAAATAAAAACACAAATAGCAATGCATGGATTTATCTAACTGACTTAATAGTGAATTCCTGTTTTTGATTTCTGCTGAATCGTTGCCATGAACTACATGCAAACGGCTAAAGAAGGAAAGTGGAGTTATAAAGATTTTTTCCCTTGTTTTGGATTTTTAATGATATACATAGGCATTGCAGTCTATAAATGTTTAAGTTGATATATATTTTTTTATCTTCTTGCTACTTCGTATATGACTGTTGCATGATTTATTTTCCTCTTCCTCTCCTCACTTCCTTCTGTTTGGCCTAAAAATATAAGACTTAAGTGAAACTGTCCCTGAGTGATTAGAACAATACAAAACCATATGAGAAGCTGGGTATAGGAACAAGGCTTGGAAGTGTCCCCTTTCAGTTTTTAAGATTCGCACAAGGTAGGGAAGTATGCAGTCAGACAGCTGTGAGTCTGAAAAGTATCTAGTGTACTTTGACACTCAACAAGATATTTATTTCATTTTTCCCACCACCTGCGAAAAAGTGTGCTAGGGGTAAGGCAAGTGAGTCACTGTTTATTTCCTTGAAGTGTTTAAAAACAAACTTGCATGAGAAGAAAAGCAGTCATTGTGAAGAAATTTACAATGCACGGGGTAAGTACAATTAGATGTACTGCTCTCCTTAGTCTGAAAGAGATGTGAAAGGCTTCTGTGAAGGAGTGCTCAAGTTGACCCATAATAGATGGGTAGATGCCAGCGAGAAGTGAGAGAAAATCGAGGGTAAAGAGCCTCAGCCACAAAGGCAAATACGGACCCGTGCTTGGGTACAGCATTAGAGTTTTAGCATTGATTTACACTGGATTTGAGTAAAAAGCAAGAAGAAATGCAGGATGGAGCTAATCCCCATGGGATAACTTTTAAATACACGTGAGACTATAATTTAGGAGATCACTGGGATAATTTAGGAAGGGTAAACGGGGCAATGAACTGGGGCATAAGGATACTTTACTGCTTTGTAAGGATACCTACATG
>JADRCD010078365.1:0-10166 GCA_019843815.1 Montemys delectorum | reverse complement strand
CAAAGGATTCCAATGTCATTGAAATGTGGATATTTAATGGGATTCTAAGGAGCAGTGAAAGGCAAGGGATGGCAAAATTAGAAGTCTAAATTCAAAAGAAGAAAGAAAGGCACATTTCATGGAAGAAATCTTCTGACCCTGTTACCTGAAGGGTCTCTGAGAGGTGACTTCCAAACCCCCGTTATTATCTGAATAGAGGGTGATGTGCCACAGTCATGTGGTTCACCCTCTGGTTCATTGTAAATGGGGAGAATGGGGGCAGAGTGGGGGAGTGCTAAACAATAAAAGCAGGCACGGAAGCCTGTTGCATGAGATATTTGAGGGGAAAGTCTTGTTCTGACCAGGTTCCCAGAATGAACATGGCCACATCTTAGAGGTACAGAGCAATTCTGGTAACTTCTGGCAAGCGTTTGAGCTGAACCTGGCTCAGCCTTAAATGTGAAAGAAATGAATCCATAACCACAATATTTAATCCAGATATTGTCAAACAGTCATGTACTCCTTTGACTTGAGGGATTGTTTTGGCATCCACAGTCTATCCCATCTATAACCCCGCAAAGAATTGATTTTTGAATCAGAGGCACTTTAGGCGAATTGTGAAGCTATGAGCCACATTCAATGCTGAGAGATGCCAGAATGTGATGTGCTGAGAACCTAATAGTATTGCAGAGCTCTGACAAAGGCCATGGACAACCTTGGCAGCAAGTAGACCAGAGTGTTGGCCCAAAGCTCCGAACTGCTCACTCTATGCTCAGTACACTCCCTTGGCTTTCTGTCTTCTCTCATTCCCCAACAAATACCTTTCCCCAAGCAAGTACTTTACAGGTCAGAATATTTTTCTATGTTAAAATTCAGAATAACTGCTATACCTCCTCGTAATAGGATTCTAGAGAGCTGGACGCAGTGAGCCATGCCTATAACTAAGCACTCTGGAGGCAGAAGCAGGAAGATCCTTAGTCTACCTTCGAGGTCAGCCGAAGCTGTGTAGTGAGACTCTATCCAAAAAAATTAAAAATAAATAAATAAATAAAAATTAGCAACAAAGCTGCATCTGAAAGAGGTATAGTAATAATTATTCTCTGATGAAAATGACATCCACTGTTTGCCTTTTCTTTTTTTTTTTTTTTTTTACTTTTAAAATTATCTATTTTTTTTAAAGATTTGTTTATTTGTTATGTATACAGTGTTCTGTCTGCATGTACACTGGCAGGTCAAAGGAGGATCTAACTATAAATGGTTATGAACTATCATTGGATTACTGAGACTTGAACTCAGGACCCCAGGAAGAGCAGCCAGGGCTCCTAACCTCTGCGTTATCGCTCCAGCCCAAATTATCTATTTTTTAAAAAATGTTTTAATGATTCTTTGTGAGTTTCACATCTTGCACCTCAGTCCCACTGATCCCCCCACCAGATCTCTCAATCTGCCCTCCGCCCTCTGCAGCCTTCCCCCCCTGAAAAAAGCACACAAACAAACAAACAAACAAAGAACAAACAAAACAAAATAAAAAGCGTATAAAACATGTCATGATAGAAGCTGTAGTGTGTCACAGTGTGTTCCACAGAATACTGCTCTGTCCACACAACTTCACTTTCAGATGTTCGTTGAGATAAGTAATTGTTCTGTCTTGAGGTCTCTGGCTTCTGTGACACCATCAACAGCAAATCCTCACCAGACTCCTCCAGGTTGTCCTGTTGTTTCCCTGTGTCATGGAGGTTCTGCAGCTTTGGCCTGTCACCACTGTCAACCTTTCTAATTTCTTCCCTTTCCCCCCAATAGCAAGCATCCTCCTCTTTCAGTGATAACAACTCACCACTGTTTTGTAGTTTATGTAAGATTCACTCTAGCTCTGTTTCCCAGCACATGACTTTGATTTAATTAATCTGAGAATCAAATTTTGTTATATTCTGTGGTGAATTGTTATTAGGCAACTGTGTAGGTTGTGGCAGAGTATGTGTGTGTGTACACATTTGTACAGGTAAGTTGCCACGTGGATGGAGGTCAGAGGAAATATCCGTGAGTTTATTCTCTCTTTCTGTTGGGGATCCTGAGTTTTTCATGCAAACCTTTTTTTTTTTTTTAGATTCTAAGTCA
Source organism: Montemys delectorum (assembly GCA_019843815.1). NCBI lineage: Eukaryota > Metazoa > Chordata > Mammalia > Rodentia > Muridae > Montemys > Montemys delectorum. The sequence goes on along the minus strand of JADRCD010078365.1, from coordinate 8,072 downwards.
TTTATTTAGGTGGCCCAGACTTGGGGCTTTGCATAGCCCACATGGGAATTAAGTTTTTTCTTTCCTTTCATTTACCAGTAGATGGAAGTTAGGTGGCCTACATATGATGGTGAGCAGAGTCATGTCTTTATAGTCCAGGAAACAAGAGAAAAATTGGCGCTCTTCCAAATGGTACAAAAACAATGCAAACCACTGGTATTTTCAGTTATGTGTATCTGAAATTTTGTGTCATGTCTTGAGTCATTTTCAACTAAACAAATCATCAAATACTCCAAGTTTATCTAAATAATTAGTTAGACTTCTTCATCAAACCTACACTAAACCTTGGGAGGTACTCTACCTGCCCTACCTGCCGGGATAGTCCTCACTTCAGGGTGCTACACGGGCTCTTTTGTTACCTTAAAACATCTTCCCCATTATCTTACAGCCTGACTTAATGTTTGTAGTTGATAAATAGGCATTTACAGGGTTATACAGCTATCTGAACTGCTTTTGCAAATAGTGTAATTAGCAAGCCTATGAGAGAGGGACTGTTGTGTATCCTCCTCATTTTGTAGGCCACCTACCTTTACTGTAGTCACAGCTAGTGAGAGGGAAAGAGACAGACAGGAAGCACCGGTCCCTGTTTACTCCTAATGCATGCCTATTGCTCCTCAGCCCTGGCTCACCAAGACACATAGAGTCTAACAAATGACAGCCTCAGAGACTATGAATTTTGTCTGAGTTGCTTGCCAGTGTTTTAGAGCTTTAGAGGGGATGCTAACATGTACAGTACATTGGAAACAGCATCGATTCGTGTAAAAGACCAACACTTATCTTCAAATCCCAAATTCAACTCCCGTCAAGGCCTCTTTGGCTTTCTGTATTATATTCACTAGAAAGAAATGGATACCTCTACAGATTTATTACAAAAATCCATTTCTGATATACATTTAAGTTATAGAAGCTATTTGCTGAGACGAGAGTTGGCACCGTGGCTCATGAAACCATGAATAATATAAGAAATGGATTGTAATATAAGCAAGGGTATTTAGATTTAAATAGCTGCAAATGACTCGATCCTAGCTCCTTATTCGTGCTCAACTAAGAGAAAATAAGAAAAGACTGCTCTGTAACATCTACCTGCCTCAGCTAACCTTAGTAAGGTAAAAGTGTTCCTTTACATGTTGTCTGTCTCCAAGAAGTGTTTCTGACTTCAAACGTGGCCCTTTAACTTGTCTCAGTGATCCATTTTGCGCCCTGCTCTCTTGTTACCATCCACCCCGGAACTCATGCTTAGCTGATGGTGCTCCCAGATCCGTCTTGCTCTTAGAGGCTTGAATGGGCAAAAACCAGGACAACATTGTAATTATATTCTAAATGTTATGGGGAAAACACTGCTTTTAAAATCTGAAACATTTTAAAATGTATTTCTCCCCATGTGTTGCTATCCTCCTTGTCCTGGAAGAACCAGATCCTTGGACTCCATGCCCCCTACCTCTTTTCGTTCTCAGTTACAAAATGTCTTTCTCTGTTACCACTCCTGGGGAGTATAAATTCAGAGACCTATGTGCTCAAGCTATAGCAAATAAATATTTAAGATATCATTTTATATTTTCCTTGGGTTCAATTAAAGACCTTTCCCTTGAAATCTCAAAATAAATTTAAGCACTTTAAAAATAAGAGTGAATCTCTAATCACTGACTTTGTTCACATTTCTGATTAATACAATGATAGCATCTTAGTGTTTCCTACTGCCTTCGTGGTATTTAAGTTGTCCTCATCTCCATCTTGTTGTGTTTTGGTAAACAAGAGTTTTTCTCTAAATAAAATTTTTAAAGTGGCTGTAAAATCTTGCTACATTCAGCATAACCTAAAAGACATTCGGCTCTCCCCATACATTGTCTAGGCTTTCTAAAAATTAATTTTCTCATAAATATATACATGCACATATATATATCTTGAAAATATACACTTAGAACATTGAGTTATTAAAATGGTAAATATAGGAAATAAAATAAAACTGCTTCATGATTCCATTGTTTTAAGTTAGATGATGAAAGATCAATTAAACTCTCCCTTGGTTATCAGAGAGAGTAAAGTAACTTCCCTCCATTTCATCAGCGATATGTGAAGCCAGAATTAATACTTAGGTTTTATGTCTCAACAGAACAATGAGAACGAGTTGTTACTCTGAGTCTGAAACAATTCAACGATTGTAGACATTTTTGACTCCTGAAAAATAACAGAAGTGTATTAATATGTGCCTCTGATTAAATGGAAAACAGAATCTTGCTTCCAGAAGGATAATCCAACATAACAAGGCAGCAGACCACACAGCGCTGGATCCTGAATGAATGAATTCCTGGATGAATTTACTGTTGCCGAGTGTTGTCCAACTGAGGCACCAATCAGTGGTTTTCAGGGAGTTCCTGATTTGCACCATAGGATCAGATGCCTTCTGTGAGCCGGTTTTTCTATGATGCAATGACAACTTGGTTACTCTTTCTCTAAGGCTAGAAAGATGCTCACCTTTCCTTTGTTTGTTTGTTGTTGTTGTTGCTCAAAAATTTCTAGTATTTCCACCTAATATTCTGCAAACTGTCCATTTCCTTCTGGAACCCCATTCTCCTGACTTGACATTCTCTCACGGAGCACAATCACATATGTGGTTATAAATGCCAAAAAATGTTGATAATATGGAAAATATACCATAAAGCGAGAAATATATCTGCCTAGAATTTACGTTGTGTGTACAGCCAATCTCAGATTATTGAAAAACAGATGAAATTTGTCATGCTTTCCTCACAAAAGCTGACCTCTTCCGCAGGCTTCGGTGCCGCTAATCATTCGTACTGAGGTTTTACTGCACACAAAGCACGGAGTGGCTGGCCTACAGTGACAGATGACTCATTTTTATTACAGTCTGTTCTTCTGTAAGTCCAAAGGTTCTCCTCTCAATAGGCACTCAAAATATGGTGATCCAAGTCTGTCTCCAGTCTGCCCCAAAGAGTCCCATTTACTCTGCTTGTACAGTGTTACACTCTCTGTTATACTTTAAATAAAAGTCTGACTCTATCTATATATGTATTTTACCTTTGTGCTTAATGACATCAGTCATCACCCCAAAGAAAATGATTCTATTAGTAAGAGCTTACTACACAGCTTTTTAAGATGTGAACTTGTATTTAAATCTATGAGCAATCATCAATTCATAATTATCATAATTTGATTTCTTATTTGTAAGTTATTCAGATATAAACATTGATAGTCCAAAATTATTGTTTACCCCTCATCTAGACATTCCAAGTGTATAACTACAACAAAGAGACGGTAACAAGGAAATTAACATTGACTGATTGCTGTATTTGAGAGCATAACTCTTTTCAAATTTTGATGATTTTCCCTCTGAGGGCCTTTTACTAGTTCAGGATACAAAGATGAATTCCACCGTGCATCCTGCTATAATTACTCTATGGTTTTCATTTCCATCATGACTTTGCGCCACTTTGTAAATGGCAACAGCAAGTTATTTCATAGACTACACCTGGGCTTTCCTTTTATGTGGTACTTTAGTGATTAAATTGTTCCAATGCAAGAGAGGAGACTTAGTTTCTTATTGCATGATTTTAGGACACATTGACAGACACAAGTCAGAGGCAACATTTGTACTTTTCTACTTAGTAGTACTAAGGGGTAGATTTTTTTCTACTTTATATAAAGAATTATTTATGATATTCCACTTTTGTTAGCTTTATTAATCAGTAATTAACAACAGTCTCCTTGGAGGAGAGTGGCTATGTGGACACTAACCACAATTACAAATTAAATGTAACTGGATACACCAGAGTGGCCAAGCTTTGATGGTAGAAACTCTGTGTGGTGAACCTCCCATGAAATACATCCTTTAATGCCTAGAGAGGAGACTTTTCCAACCTGCCTTCAATCCATGCACAGCACCAAAGAGTAAACAAGTGAAATCATTAAATTTTTACTAAGCATTTCAGTCTGTATTTGGGATAGATACTAGTGGAGGATGGTCTCCTCCTAAAATCCAATAATGTGTTCAGTCAATATACTTGGCCTTCTTCAAAAAGGACCGTGTTTATTTGCTCTTGAAAAGTTTCCTTCTTTTTCCCCCAGGCAGAAAGCATTCAGAGACCATCCTCCTCGTTCCCCCTCCACTCCCTCTCCTAAAGGACAGTGGTCATCAATATCAGTGGCAGTTGCGGCTAAGCAACAACCAAGCCAGCTTCGCTCTCTCGGGAGAGAAGTCTGCGCTTCTGCTTGGTTCTCAGAACTCTACAGGCTCGGAGAAACTTCTCTGTAGAAATGAGTCCAGAAAGGATTGTCTTTGAAAAATCCTTCTTTTGAGAGAATTGGATACTTTGGGTTACTTACCCATTGAATTCGCTCGCATCCTGGAGACGATTATAAAAAAGTCACCCGGTAGAGTGCAATTTACTTGTTGACTCAACAGTGCTCAACTCACTTGAGCTACTTATCATGGAAACTAACTCAGCGCTACATTAGTTATGCTTGTATATTCAGTTGGTGGCGTTTCAATATTCATTCTTTTTAAGGAGCTGCTCTTGGGATTGGAAGAGAATCAGTTGGCCAAGTGTGGGTTGTGCAAGCCCACTCCCCTGAGCCCATGCAGAGAGCAAGGGTTACCCCTGGGCTCCCTGGATTGCCAGCCAAGCCTCATCAATGAGCCATAGGACCAGAGAAACACCCTGTCTCACAAAAACAAAGTGGATAGTTCCCAAAGAACAATACCCATGTAGACTTCTGGTTTCCACATTCACCCTTAACATATGCACACATACATTGCACCCCAATATGTATGAAAACACATAGACACGCACTCACACAAACACACAAAGTAAAAACTTGTAAATGAATTGGGCTCAAAACATGTGACTATCTACAAAATGCCGTTTAGTTAACTTGAGGTTGTGTTTAAAAGGAGACGATAAAGTTTTTAATCCAAACATTCATAGGAAAATGGTATGATATACATACATACAATATTTAAAAATATATTTTATGTGAACATAAATTTGAAAAAGTATGTAGATTGCTTTTTAGGAAGATGTTATCAAAAGAAGAAAATGTACTAGTGTTTATGTAGCAGAGATGCCTCACTGTGACAGATTTTCTATTTGTCACACACATGGGAAAATCTGACCCGATCTTCACGGGCAAGTACATAGAGATTCATCTATATGGTCATATCAGTCCAATTTTGTCATTCATTTCTCAAATCCATGCATCTGTAAGATGATAGACAGGGGCAAAAACTAGGGCACAAAATTGACTTGGAAATATAGAACTTCTTGAAAATATAAATATTGTATTTTTAGATTTGTTAAAGCACATTTTCTGTTTTGCCTAAATGAATATAGTAAATTCTCTAATAATTTCATTTAGCTGACTTTATGCCAAAAGTGATGTGAACATTGGAGCCATATGTTCATGGCTTGGCATAATCTGATCAGAAGAAAATAGTAGAGGGTTCTGGTTCATCACAACTTAATTACACATTCTTATTAGTACAGAGATTCATAGCTTCCAGTCCTATATTTTATCTTATTTTTAATTAGTTTCAATAAGCCAGATGACGTTTGGTGTGATCCTGTAGGCATTGCACGAAGAATGTAGTTATAAACTGACACAGCTACCAGTTACTAGTAGTAACAGTTATTACATTGCACATATTTTATCTTATAATATGTGAAACATTTTGTCTTGGGTTTCTATTTGCCACACAGTTTTAAATTTGCATACTAAATTGATCATAGAACTTTATAAGTGATTTAAATTCCTTGAAACCGAATAGCATGCTTACTATACTAATAGTTAACATGGATGTTTATTGAAAGAATTAAATGAATATATACAAAAGCATCTTCACTTTTTGCTTATAGATTATATATTCATTTTCTCTCTTCCTTTTTGTAAGGTATAGGAGTACTATTTTTTTGTCTTTTTCATCTAGTTATTTTGCTGAATGCAAATTCACATGCCCCATAACAGGCTAAAATATCTCTGACCTTTATTACTCAGGCTTTCCCCTCCTCCATTTATGAAAGAGCTCTGTGAGCTATTATTCACAAATCATTATTTCTGACGCCATTCTCTGAGGTGAGAGCATCTGCTAGCTGCTAACAGAGGGTGCAGCTGTTGTTCAGAGACTGTCTATGCTGTGTTGCCAAGCAACCACTGCAAACCACATCCCAGGGCAGGTTGCTTGCCCAGGCGCACCTGCCTGCCGACCCAGCTATTTATTTAATTAAAAATCTGTTCCTGCACAACAGCTTGGCCAGAAAGGCAACAGCAGCAATCGATTACAACTATATTAAATGACCTACCCACGTTGTTTCATTGACTATCCACTGCAAAGCAAAGGTGTCTCTGGCCACTGCCACTCACTCTTAATGGCTTTGCAAGAAGTATGTAAGAGCAAACTGGAAGGATTCTATTTGCATTCAGAGGTACTGAAAAAAAATCTGTCAGGAATGACGCTGCATATAATATAATGTGCCCAAAATAAAATGTCTCATCAACAAGAGAGCTTCCACCAGGATAGCACTGCAGTTGTATGTAATGAAAGGGGGGATTTAAAATATGTATGTACTGGTCATGGAAACTTATGTTTTCCTGGTCTGAGTTGCTTTGTTTTTCCTGTCAAGAAAAAAATAATTAGTCACTTCAGGTGCATTAGCATCTACTCTTACATCACTCTGGTGTCATTCTGTCCTTCTTGTTTTAAAAGTTGGTAGAGTTCCTTTATATCAGCTGTATTTTATGACAAATAAAACTATCAGGAATTGATACCCCTCATTGAAATTTCTTTTTCAAAGCTGGGTGCATCAGAAATGCCTGTTTATTGGCCAATGGCATTCTGTCCTTTGAAGCACCTTCTAGGACAGCATACACACACACACACACACACACACACACACACACACACACACATTTTGAGGAACAACTCCATTTAATAAGACTTTTGAGAGTGACAACAACGAGTCTTGCACCTGCATGATATATTTATTTTTAATTTTTGAGGTGAGGACATCAGGCTAGAATTCCAGGGTTAAAATATTCTTTCCTACTTTTTATGGCCGCTACTCAAGTCAATAAGGGTCTTTATTAACAATTCCGTGTAATGTTTGTAATGTCATCAATAACAGCATAAATTATTATTTAAAATCCTAGAATTAATTTACTTTGTATGGAATAGAAATTACCTTGGCAAGGAGAGCTTGGTTTCGAAAAACATATTCCATAAAATATAAATGGCAATAGTTTTATGTGAAAGAAGGCTCAGATTTAAAAGATATAACCAACTTTTTAGAACAATATTCATATATGTACCTGTTTATATGAATGAATCCAAAGTGCCTTAACACTATGATCGTAAAATTGAAATTAATCCATCTACCAGCATACCAGTATTCTTCCTGATGTTGTGTATTTCTTATTTCTGTACAAAACTTAGACGTTTCAGCTTTCTATGCTTCCTTATGCTGTATTTATATTACACTCTTCTTGCTGTTAAGGTTGATGTTACTTCTATTGATTATCAACAACGTGTAAAGGCCTGATAGTATAGCTCAGTGGTACAGTGCCAGCCCAACGTGTGCAAGGTCATGGGTTCAATCCTCCCTCCACAGAAATACACTAAATAAATGAGGCTTAACTTTAGTGGCCATTCTTACTTCTTTTCCCTTCCAAGGCACTAACACATATCTGGAATCTTTTATTGGATATATGTGGTGATTTGAATAAGAATTTCCTACGCTGGTAGATTTGAACACTTGGTTACCAGGGAGCAGCTCTATTAGGAGTGTGGCTGTGTTGGAGGAAATGTGTCACTAGGGGTGGGCTTCAAGGCGTCAGATGCTCAAGCCAGGACCAGTGTAGCTCTCTCTTTCTGGTACCTCCTAATCCAAATGTAGAACTCTTGGCTCCTTCTCCAACACTGTGCATGCATGTACTTTCCACAATGATGATAGTGGACTAAACCTCTGAATTTTAAGCCAGCCCCAACTAAGTGCTTGACTTTCTAAGGGTTGCCATGTGATTGG
>JADRCD010078341.1:0-10277 GCA_019843815.1 Montemys delectorum | reverse complement strand
TTGATTAGTTAGAGTTATACCAATATGTTTTATATTATTTGTGGCTATTGTGAAGGGTGCTGTAGCCCTAATTTCTTTCTCAGCCCATTTATCATTTGTATAGTGGATGGATACTTATTTCTTGGTATTAATTTTATATCTAGCCACTTTGCTGAAGTTCTTTATCAGCTGTTAGATAAAATTCTCGGATAGAATTTTGAGTATTGTTTTTTTTTTTTTTTTTTTTAAATGGTTTTTCCAGACAGGGTTTCTGAGTTTTGCTTAACCAACATCATATCATCTGCAAGTAGTGATATCTTGACTTTTTCTTTTCTGATTTGAATTCCCTCCTAATATTGCCTTATTGCTCTACCTAGAACTTCAAGTACTATATTGCATAGATACAGAGAGAATGGGCAGCCTTGCTTTGTCCCTAATTTTAGTGGGATGGCTTCTATTATGTGCCTTTAATACCTGATCTGGGACCAAGGGTCTCCCCTCCCATTGATGCCAGATAAGACCATCCTCTGCTACATATGTATCTGGAGCCATGGATCCCTCCATGTATATTCTTTGGTTGGTGGTTTAGTCTCTGGGAGCGTTGGGTAGTTTATGTAGTTGATATTATTCTTCCTGTGGGGTTGTAATCACTTTCAGCTCCTTCAGTCCTTCCTCTAGCTCTTCCATTGGGGTCCCTGGGCTCAACCCAATGGTTTGCTTTAATAGAACATCATGACCAAGAAGAAGTTGCAGGGGAAAGGTTTTATTTGGCTTACACCTCTGCATTGCTGTTCATCATTTAACTCATAAGAGGCACTCAAAGAGGGCAGGAAACTGAAGGCAAGAGCTGATACAGAGGTAATGAAAAGGCTTGCTTCCCTTGGCTTGCTCAGTATGTCCTCTTATAGAACACAAGATCACCAGCCTAGGAACTGAAGCGTGGGCTGTGCTCTCTCCATTAATTATTAATTAAGAAAATGCATTACAGCCTGTTCTCATGGTGGCATCATCTCAATTAAGGTTTCCTCCTTTCAGATAACTATATTTTGTGGGTCAAATAAGACCAACCATTATATTCAGGATTGTTTGATCTATCATGGATTTTTGTTTCTATATATGAGAGAGGGAAGAAGAAAAGGAAATGGAGGAGGGAAGGGGCAGAGTAAGGGAAGGGAAAGGAGAAAAATGGAAGGGAGAGGAATGAAGAGTAGAAGAGTTTGTCATGTTAACCTGGGACAAGCACCTAAAAATTAATCAATTATTTAATTTAGGAACTATCTATTTCATATTTTATGACCATGGCTGATCTAAGGTAATTAAAACCACATGTATGAAGAAATTTGACTATTGGAATTTTACTTTGCTCTACTACCTCCTGTTGTCAGCTTTTATTCACTAAAGTTTTTAAAATACTGTCACTTTGTTTAACCTGCTAAGACCTCCCCCCTTTGCTTTTAAACCATATGCATGTTCTTTTCTGTTTGCTTGCCTTTTGTTTCTTTAATTTTTCATATTCCTTTTTCCTTTATTCTTTTATATTATATAATACATCCCAAATGCAGACCCTGTTTCCTCTATTGCTCCCAGTCTCTATACTTCCTTCCCCAGATTCACTGTTTCTTTATTTCCATTCAGAAAAACAGAAGGTCTCTAAGGGATAGCAAATGAACAGGGCATAACAAAATCATGGTGATACTATGTGCAAATCCTCATATCAAAGTTGCACAAAGCAACCCAGTAGGAAGGAGAGGATTACAAGACCATTCAAAACAGATAGATAAGACCCCACTCTTACTATTAGCTGCCCCACATAAACATCAAACTAGGAAGGAAGGAAGGAAGGAAGGAAGAAAGGAAGGAAGGAAGGAAGGAAGAAAGGAAGAAAGAAAGGAATGAAAGAAGACCTCAACATGAACTCAGAGGTCCTAGCATGGACTCATGCAGGCCCCATGAGTGCTGCTTCTCTGTCTGTGAGGCCCTTTGTGTCATGCTTATTGATTCTGTGGATTATGTTCTCCTGGTGACTGGGATTCCTCTGGCTCCTACAGTTCTTCCTCTTCTGAAAGTCTTACTGAGCTCACTCGGGAAATGTTTGCCTGTGGGTCTCTGGTGTTTGTTCCTATGAGCTGCCTGAGGAAGGCTCTCTCTCATGATCATTTAGCTAGGCACTGATCTGCGTTTAAAAGAAATTCATCAGGAATCATCTCATACAATTTTACTTGAGTTATTATTTTTTTCTTTTTTCAGTAGTGTTTGGTTTTATGTTAGGTCTCCTAGCCATCCAGCCTCCTGTTAATGGTGATCCAGGCAGTGTTAGACACGGGCTCCATATCTTAGCTTGGTCCTCAATTTTGATGAGTCATTTGTTCACTATTCTCATGAGCTCTGAGCCATCCTTTCCCTATAACATCTTGCAGGCAGGACATCTGTGGTTTGAAGATTTTGTAGTCCGGTTACAGAAAATGACAATTCCAGGGTCCATATCCTCCATTGGTAGCATTGCTCACTAGGGTAACATTCATAGGTTCCTGTTTCCACTCTACTAGGTTTTCCATCACCCACTAAGCACCGGACAGTTCTCCCACACCTGATTCCCCCTCTTCCCATCTCCACCTACTCCCAGTCTGCCACGGACTGGGGTTCATTGCGGGGGATCCCAATTTCCACGGGGTGAGAGTTCTGGTCAGGTGAGCAATATGTCAGTGGATGACAAACAGACTCAATACAAGGGTGTGGTGAATCTGAATGTATTTCTTAAAAATGGCATCAGACTTTTACAGTCATTGCAAAAGAGAAATGATAAATCTGGCAGCTTAGTAATTAAGGTACATCCTGAGGCTACCTGAAACACACTGGGTCTAGAGCAGCCACCTCTGGGCCCAGGGGACTGCCGACTGCATGAATCTACGTCCTAGTTCATCTAAGTTCCAGTTCTGTTCGAGTCCGAGTCCAAGAGAGAGAACAAAATGAAAAGCAGGCTTATACGGTATACAGGAAACAGGGCGAATGACAAAAGTCACGTAGGTGGGCAGGGGTTACAGCAAGGGGTGCAAGACTGAGGTCACGTAGGCAAGTGACCTCCACACAAGGTCGGTAGGTAGCCAGGTGTGAAGCAGGCCGGAGAGCAGTGGTGCCCTCCTCCCTGGGGCTAATTTGGTATTCCTCTAATTCCCTGGTTCTGCTGGGGGCAAGGACTAGGAGAATCCGATCTAGCATTTCCTGCTAATTCTCTGGGTCTCGCTGGAGGGAAGCCCTTGGATTACTCTCTAGTACGTAAAACAGTTCTGACTTTTGTGGGACTGCTCTAAGGAATGTGCATGACCTCTGTTGCTAACTCTGAGGAAAAACCTGTCTGACGAGACAGATTCCTTAAGAGAAATTCCAAGCTAAGGACAGCTTGGAATTTAATTAGGATATATTAGAATGTTGTGCTGGTCAGGAAACAATGCCCAATCTTAGCCATTAATGAATCATTTCTTGGGGCACCTTTATGCCTAAATAAGAGGGCGTGTTGATGATTGGAAAGACTAATCTGGAACACTTCTGAGTTAGGAGATGCCAGCGACTCTGAATATCCAGGAGGTACAGGCTCCCTTTTGGGCCTACAACACCTCTTGCCTTTGATCAGGCTTTTACTCCCGGATGCTGTAGACATGACTGGTGTAGACGAGTGTGAGTGGCACCAGTCCATCCACAAAATCTATTCTATTTTCCTTTCCCATGGATATCCATGTGTTCCTCCTTGAGTCCTTCTTGTTACTTAGTGTCTTCTGGTCTGTAAATTGTGGCATAATTATCATATACTTAATAGCTAATGCCCATATATATGTGGATGGATACCATATTTAACTGTCTAGGTCTGGCTTATCACATTCAGGATGATTTTTTTTTCTACTTCCATGCTTTTGCCTGCCTGCAAATTTCATGATGTCATTTTTACTAGCTCAGTAATAGGTCATTGTATAAATATTCAAGATTTTCTTTATCCATTCTACAGTTGAGAGACACCTAGGTTATTTCCAGTTCTGATTATTATTAACAAAGTTACTTTGAACATAGTTGAGCAAGTGTCTTTGTGGTACAGTTGAATGTCCTTTGGGTATATTCCCAAAAGGAGTACAGCTGGGCACTGAGGTAGAGCTATTTCCAATTTTCTGATTTCAAACTTGGCTGTATACTAAAATTGCTTTGCCAGTACATCTACTAAAATTGTAATGCTACTGAGAAGATTGACATGGCCCCTGAACAAGAATGACACACATTCTATATTTTAAAAATATAATACAAAGCAGCTAGAAAAGGCAGGGTTTGGCCAGTTGCCCTTCACTCTGGTACCTAAAACTCCATAATCATTTTTTTGGGGGGGGGGGGATCTTTCTAAAAAGATTTTTCTCATCAAATTCAAAAGACACACACTCTCTCCCTCTTTTCTTTTAAGCCTAAAATATGGGAATCTTTTATAAACAATCACTTTGAAATCTATTAGGATTACTAGAAGAGAAGTATATAAAAGAATGAGCTTCCACTGGCTGGTCAATAGGTCTCACACCTGTCATACTGTTTTCAGATTTAAGCAATTACTCCAGGTTACTTATATAATACAGTATGTACAGCAAGTTGTGACCCCAGAAATTTCTGCTTTGTGAGAACTGATCAATCTCAGATATGATTTTGATATTCAGATTCAGTCTTTCCCTCTTCTCCCCTCCCTCTCTTTGTCACTTTCTTGTCTGTCACTTTCCCTCTGCCTCCCTGTCTCTCTAGATTTTGAGATGGTGATTTTCTTTACAATTTCATTTTCCTTAGTATTAAACGAAAACTTGATTTTGAGTTAGTTAACTATTTCCTTTTTTAAAAGACATAAATGATGATCATTCACCACTTCCTTTGTCAGAGCTGAATCGAAAACGTCTCCAATAATATTATCTAAGTACTTATCTATGGGGACATAAATGCAATTGATATGATTTAAATGTATCTGCTATATAATCTGCTCAACAATTAAATTTTCTTTCTGAGTCTTCATTATGCTGTATCTCCATTTGACTACTATCATTAACTTTTTGTACAAATAAGAGTCTGGGATAAATATATATGCACACATTTTTAGTAAGTATATACATCTGGAATATACATACTTCTTTAGTTATGCATGCTAGGAACAGCTCTTACATAAGAATGAGTGCATATCTTTAAACTGAAGCTGCTGATGGAGTCATTTACTGAGTCCCAATAGGGCTTTGTCTGGAGAATGAACTGTCCAAACACAGCTAAGTAAGGGCTCATACTATTTACATGGTTTGGTTTCTGACCAAAAAAAACTCTTCCATTAACATCAAGGTAACAGGCAAACTTGTTAGAGTAAAATCTCAGACCCATTGGAGTTCTTGTCAGAATAATGCTTCTAAAAATTCTCTCAAAATATGTTCATTAATAATTTATTCCTTTAGTTAGTAAGCCACATTTTAGACTTTCTAAATATGCTTTGAAGTCAGAGTATTTTAGAATGCAAAATGTATTGACCTCTTTTCAACTGAAATTAAAAGTATTAAATTTGTTATGAACTTATTAAACACTTGATGTGCATAGATATAAGCCCTTGAGCTAGTGAAGCAGCTGTCTGTTGTGGGTCGCCCTGGTGCTGTTTGTATTTTGATATTAATTTTGCTTCCTCAAGAGGGGCTGCTCCCAACGAGGAGCAGTAGATCACGTACTCAGGGGATCTCACTGGGCCTTTTCTCCATTCTGACTGGTCAAATAAAGGCTAGAGCCAATGATTGGGCAGTGAAAGGGAAAGATGGGTCTGGAGGTCTCAGAGAGGGAGATGGAGAGAGATAGAGGGAGAGGAAGAAGAGGAAAAAGAATGATAGAGGAGAACCAAATGGCCTAGAGAAGACACAAGTAACAAGGATCTCCTACCTGGGGAATAGATTAGTGCAATGATAGATCTGCCAATCTAGACATATAGCTTATAAATAAAATAACTGAGTTATGCTGTTTTTATGCAGACCTATTGGGGTAAGAAATTACCACAACAGTTGGCAATGACTTACTAGTACTCAAAAACTCTTGGTAATAACATTGTTATAAATTACCCTGTCTCTTTTCTCTCCTACTGCCACTACCCACAATACACCACACAATTCCAAGTCTACATAGCAATTTAAAAACAGAGATCTAATCTTACATGGCATTGCTCTCTCTAGTAAATTGTTTGATTTTCTTTTTTAGTTTCAGAGTCTCTTTCACAATATATTTGTTTTTATATTAAGCTAAAACCTAATCATTCCATTTATTAAGGCATTTGTCAAGTTTGTAGCCCTCTCAACAAATAAAATCCTTTTCACAAATGGATCTTTGTAGGTAAAATAAGTCCAGGAACTGAATCATTTTAAAATAAAAATACTCTGTTTTCTAATACATACAGTTAACTAGTTTTTCTCTTATTTTTAATACTATAAATAACTTCATCAAAAAATTTAAAAGCTACTATTAATTATTACAGATAATAAAATATTTCTCAAGTTTAATGATCATATGAACATAAATAAAACCAAATAAATGCCACTCATTTATCTGGTAGTTGGTATTTGCAAGGGTTTTCAGTTTAATGAGAAGGAAATTATAGTACAGAAAATTCTACTAAGCTTTGCAATGCCACAAAGCTTAAACATGCACATAGATCACCTGATACCACAGTAGTCTATGCCATATAGATAAAGGCACACAAACATTTGATGTTTTTGAATGAGGATCTTATTATTTCATCAAAGCTGGTCTCAAACTCACAATTTTCCTGCTTTAGCCCCTGGAATGTTGGGATTACATATTTGTACTACCACACTAAACTAGTACTGTGCCTCTTTAATTTTGTTTTTGTATAACAGAGAGTCAATTATTTATTATTTCTTTATCTTATAAATGTTTCATGAACCTACTTCTCCTTCCCCTAAAGAAACCTACATATTTCCTTATAATTACAGTATTATGAAAGTAAACATAGGCGTCTAGAAATAATTTATTGAAGTCTTTACTACAAAATAAAATAAAATAAAATAAAATAAAGATACACACAGCCCAGCAGGAGAAATTCTTTAGACAACTTTCTGATCCTAAGCATTCAGGCTAGCTTCCCCAAATAATTGCTGCTTATCTTTACTCTTCTCATCACTGGGCTTCCCTCTAAGCCATTATGTGGACAAGAGAGGGATACTGTGAGCTTTAATTTTTTTCAAATTTTAACTGCAGGAAGATATTGTGATGTAACTTTACCGTCATAGAAGTTTTTAAAGCATGGTTCAGTTTTGAGAAACATATTCAAAATGCTTTACCTCCACTATCACCATGTGTTCACACAGGTCTTTATAGCATGAAAACCAAAAAGGCTTTGTCCATCAACAGTAATGCCTCCTGACCTTAGTCAACTGCCGTTATTCCTATAGCTTTGAGTTTAACATTTTGAGTATCCCTTAGTGAAACCATGTAGCACTTATCTTTCTGTGCCTTACATACTTAGCACAAAGTCTGAAAAACTCATTGATTTTCAACTTTTTAAAATTTGCATAATATTCCACATATGTCTACTCTACCCTGTTTTCACACCTTCTCATCATTCAGTAGAATCTTGTGTGGGCTCCAGATTTATCTATTATGAAAAATGCTTTCCACTATGAATAGAAGTATAATTACCACTGTTCTACTCTTTTGGATAGTACACAGAATCAGAAGTGCTGAATCATCGGGTAATTCTATTTTTAAGTTTCTTTAGTAACCAAAACAGGGTTCTTTATGTACTAATACACACTATCTTCAGACTTTGAAAGTGAATACTCTAGTAGAATGTCTTAGTCCAAAGTGAATATGAACACATAAGACTGCATTAGAGTCAAACCTAACACTCCTAGGCCAAGTTCACACACATGCAACTACACTGGTCAATTGGAGACGTTGGGTACAGATTTAAAGTATATGAACATGTGGATAGTTACTAATGAAATATGTTTGCGTTTTGTAGTGTTTTCTTCTTGCTGCACCTTATCTGCTCTTAGTCCTATGCATTATATTTTTCATCTTATAAATTTGATGTGGCATTCACCATGTGTATATCTATTCATATTAAAATTTCTTCCAGAATCTCGAACATAAGTAATTCAATTATGGTAATTGTTTTAATATATGTATAAGTTGATTATTCTGTGTATAGGTATGTGTGTGTCCATGTGTTGGTATGTATTTCTGTGAGTGCATGTGTGTGTGTCTGGAATACAGATGGGTATCAGAAGACAACTTTGCTATTTATTCAAACTCAGGTCATAAACCATGGCTGCAAGAATGTTTAACCACCAAACATTTATGTGAGCCAGAATTTCAGAGTTTTAGACACACACACACACACACACACACACACACACACACACGTGCATGTACGTGTGTGTATAAAAACTTTGTGCCAGGCAGTCTTGTACTTCCTAAGACTATATTTAGTGAATTAATATATAAAATGAATATTTGAATATAAATTAATTACTTAGCACAGCATTAGAAATTTACCATTGCAGACTAGTGAAATGACTCATGAGGTAAGGATGCTTGCAACCAAACCTGCAGCCAGAGTTTATATTGTGGAAAGAGAGTACTCATTTGTTCAAGTTGTCCTCTGATCTTCAATGGATACTTTGACACATATACACATAGACACACACATTCAATAGATAAAATAAATAGATAAATGTAGGACTTAAAAAGTAAATTTAACTTTAGAATACTTGCATAGTATTTAAAGAAGGGAAATGTGCTTAAAGAACTTGCATTAAGGAAGTGATAGAAGTTTAGCCTGGTAAGATGTTCTTTCATGTGCATTTTGCATAATATGTATTAGGGCTCTCCTTAGATTTTGATAATTCATTCTTGTTCATCAGGGTCTATGTTTCTTTGAGTGATTTGAATTAGTCAAAGAGGAGATGTTCCATCTAGGATAGAAGCTCATCAGAACTCAGATGATCCAAAAGAAGGTGAAGCATTACATCCTGTAGGGAATCTTGCCAAAACTTAGGGACTAAACAATTCAATAACTTCAAGAGGATTTGAAACTGGCCATATTCACTAAACCACCCACCCTTTTATGCTTATATAAACAAGAAAGACAATGGAGAGACATTTTCAAATAGGCCAAGCTACTTATGAGACCCTGAGACTGTGAAAGCACCCTAGAAGAGGCACAGAACAGTTGACCTGGCTGGAAAAGACATGCTGTAGTCTGATGACCCACAGGCAAGCTGTTCACAGAGCTCCACATTTCCATGTTTCATGAGCTGTCACCTGTGCTGAGGTGGGCTTCTTTTGTTGTTGCTGCCTTTGAGTAATTTATGCTCCCATGAGTAACTGTTCACCATTACTCTTTTAAGTAACACCAATTAAACTTATGGATTCACCAAGTTGGATTTTACAATGCTGGCCTATTGTCAACTCAGTATCTGGGGTTAAGAGATATTCATCACATCTCCCAAGAAATAGTGTCACACAACAGCATGAAAGATGACTGACAGCATTTTATGGAAAACTCCATAAGGTATACTTAAGTCAGATAGAAAGAAGAGCATGAGAATGGAATCCTAGCAGTAAAATGAAAACAATCTTGGGATCAATTACCACCACTGACTATTCACAAAAATACAACCAGAAGATAACTACTTATCCTTTACTTCCAGGTGTACATTAGGTAGGAGGACAAGGGTCCCAAAAGCATGGAAAAGTGTCAGGAACAGCACCTATTCCTAATGTTAGGAGTCCCTAAAGAACACCAAGCTATACAACTATAAAATATATGCAGAGGATCCAGGTCAGACTCGTACAGGTTCTCTGATTGTCTAGCCACCCCTAGGATTCCTGCTTAGTTGATTGTGTAGGTTGTCTTCTGGTGGTGTCCTTGAACTCACTGGCTCCTACAATCTTCCCTCCCCTTCTTCTGCTGTGTTCTCTAAGCTGCAACCTAATGTTTGGTTGTGAGTCTCTGAATCTGCTCCTTCAGTTGCTGCTTGAAGCCTCTCTGATGATGATCATGCTAGGCTCCAGTCTAGAAAAATAGCAAAAATATTATTAGTAATCATTTTATCAACTTCTTTTTGGGGAGATTTATTTTGTTTTTTTTTGTTGTTGTTGTTGTTGTTGTTGTTGTTTTCCTAGTCATGTTTAGTTGTACCATGGTCTCTGAGCTATACAGCCTCAGGTTTCTGGCCCATCAGGTAATGTCAGGCATGGCCTCCCTCTTATGTGGATCTCAAGTTGGACCAGTCATTAGT